>CM047808.1:29042132-29317682 GCA_026214975.1 Gentiana macrophylla
GACGGATCTAAGTGGCGTTACAAGTGGTATCGAGCCGACTACTAGTAGGATCTAAGTGTCACACCATTAGAGATGGTTGGGGCCACCTCTAGATACTTCGGTATGATCCTGGTTCCTTAAGAGGAGGAGACCTGTAATATCCACATTGAAAATTTGGGAAACTAGACGGATCTAAGTGGCCTTACAGAAGGTGATATCGGTGCCGACTAATGTAGGATTTAAGTGTCACACCATTAGAGATGGTGGGGGCCGCCACCTCTAGATAACTCTCATAGGATCCTCGGTTCTTTACGAGGTTAGAATGTAGTATCCTACATTGAAAAATTGAGAGAAATATTATTGAGATAAAAGATTGAGACATAATGAACTTGGTGACTTGGGTTAACCATTGTAGGGCAAGTTTAATTGAAGATTAAGTACCTAAGTAGTTATTGGATCTATTATGACTCAAGTAGCACCGCCGGATCCAAGTTCCGGGAGTTGGATCCATTATGACTCGATCTATTATGACTCAAGTAGTGCCGCGGCCAGATCCAAGTTATGGGGAGTTACAATATATATGAAATATTTTCAATGCATTGATATTGTACAGTGATAGAATGTATTTAGAAAGAACTCACCCTCCAACGAACATTTCCTTGGGCGAAAGAACATATATCTTGAAATGGATGCAGCAGAGTGATTGCCGGTGGACGAACAAGGCGGTAGATGCTGCGGCAAGGCTTTTCTGTAACTAGTTACAACATAGTCGTCTCTACTACCTTCTTCAACCCCATCATAATACAAAACATGAGGAACTTTGCAAGGGTCATTATATGGTAAAAATCTTGCATTAAACGTAAAAGGTGTGGAACCACCTCCTTTCATCCATTCTTTAAATGTAGCAATGGGTTTATGAACAACACTTGGAGGTGTAGTCTCTTGGTAGACTTGAACAGTATATCCCCATGATACAGAGAATGTCCAGTTCTTTTGGTTTAGATTGCATACGCTTTGCTGTAAAAGTCTGGAGTGATCGATTTTTGCTGCTTTCATGAAGTATTTAATGGATTCCTGACGATTCTTTGAGGGGAAAAAGGGATCAATGGCATCTAGATGGTGAAGTGATATCAATGGAGTGCTTGGGTGAGCTGATAAGATTCCTGAAATGTCACCACGGAAATCTATCTGCAAAAATTAAAGCTAGCTTAAGGGCAATGGTATTTCTATAGGGGTTTTTTAGGGCACCCCATTATATCTAGGAGGTGCTTTAAAGCATGTTAAAAAACAAGCATACATTAAGTGCCTTTAAGGGAAATGATAAATTTAGTGGGTGCCTTAAAGGATCCATTAAAATGTAGGACATCTCAAAACAGAGCCGTCCTAAGTGTTTATGGGGGCCAGGCCAATTTATCAAAGGGTAATGATACAGGCACAAACTATAAGACATAACGGGTGACTAATCTTCATCTGCACCATTGATAATGATGGTGTACATCATGATCACTAGATCATACACCATAATCAAGGATGCATATGATGGTCGTGTCACCCGTTGTGTCTCACAGGTTGTGTCAGTGTCATTGCTCTTTATCAAAATGGGGTCTTCCAAAAAACAAAAAAATTTAAATACATGTCACGTGTTTAGACAAATAAACTCATTGTACCAAAAGAAAAACCAAGGCCCTAAATTTTTTATCATTTTTCGGAGGCTCTAGGCCGTGGCCTTGTTGGTCTATGCTCAGGGACCGGTCAAATTGTGGCTTTTTTTATTAAATGAACAGAAATGAGATATATGCAATTACCTGATGAAACCCTTTGTCCCTTGTCAAGGAAACCCCTAAATCAGCAATGCAAGCCTGCAAAATGTGGTCACTACCATACAGAGTGGGATACCTTTTGATACATAAGTCCATGTTCTTGGTCACTGCTTTTGCTAAGGGATAGCTCAATGCAAAACCAGCCCCACCAAATGCCATTTCAAATGAGTTGACAACATTACATCTTACACATTCTGAATTGATTCCTATGTAGAAATGTTTCCTATGATCATACTTGGATAACATTTCAACCAAGTTGTCGACGAAAAAAAGTGTATCATCATCTGCCATGACGTACCATCTGACGAAGTCGTCCCTTTTGCTTTCATGAGTAGCCTTGAATGTTTCCTCGACTACACGTGCCATTCGAATAGCAGAGGGCGATCTATGTGCATCGTACTTATTGTATATCGAATTGTTTTCCGAGATTCGAAACGGTGGAGATGATGGTGACCATGGAAGATGTTTTAGAGGAGGGTAATCTAAGAAGAGATATCCTCTAGTTATGTTCGGACGCCACCATGCTTCGATGTATTGTTTCTTCTGATCCCATGTATTTGTGGAACCGGAGATCCCAAAAACGATGTGGTTAATGTTAGTACGAGTTTCGAGTTTAGCTTGGGAGAAGGCGGACGATTCGCACCAATCATGGGTTGACACGTATACGAATACGACCACCATTATGAGGAGGACCATATATTTCCATAAGTACTTGTTGTTTAGTAGTTTGCTTGGTGAAAAAACTGTACACTTCTGCTTCATTGGAGCAGATTTTTTCTTATCTATTTTATCATCTGAAAACATTGTATCCAACTAATTACTACTTCTTGGGAAAATGGGGTGAATTTACAAGGCCTTGATCAGATTGTGTGAATATTCATCATGTGGTTTAATTTCATAACATTTTTTTTATGTACTTTAACGGTTCGTTTTCGTTGACATAATGTTGTGATCAACATGCATGATCCTTGAAAAAATGATTTGATCTGACAGCACAGCAAGCAAAATACATGTGAAACCAGGGATAAACATCTTAGTGTCTTTGTGTAGCTAAAAAATAGTGTGACTTTTGAATGATAGATATTGTGAGACATGGCATGCCTATCATAATTTAGGGAGTTACAAACTTGAGAATACTCCTAGCAACCGACAATTTTTATGGTGGTCCGGCACAGGTATGATATTATGTATTCTAGCCAATAAGATTTTGAGAAGGCATTGTGGACAAGGCACTTTTTCTGTGGATATCAAGTTCATATCCTGAAAATAACGTCTGACACGTAAAACATTAAATGCGTCTAACATTATATGTAAGCGTTTACGTCATCGTATCAAAAGTAAAGCATCACGGAAGCCAAAGAGACTCGGGTAAACCATACAAAGATCTAAAAACGAGTAACAATATTGTCCAACTAAAGAAGGAGAGGTAGCTTACAACATACGAAATCCAAAGGAAACTTGTCTTACAAACATAAGACTTATAATACAACCAAACTAAAATGCAAACATGTCTTAAAACAACAAAAGTACAACTTCTGAGTTACATTATTCTTTATTATAATAAAGAAACAATGAAAAAGAACTCCAAGCATAGCATAGCTCATTCGATATCCTCAAAATCATCATCGTCATCCCGCAAATCTTCTCGAGAAGGGAGAAACATATAATCATGCAAAGGGACAAGTACATATCGTGACTTAGCAGAGAGGTAGAATCTATTGAACAACGAGTTTTACAATGAAATGAAAGTAAAGGCAATATTTATAAAGGTTATCTTTATGTATCGGACACAACTACTAAGAATCACTTCATGTTCATAACACGTTGTGAGGTCCTATTTTGTTTTAGATTAGCTTATTTTTGTTACATTATGCATTCAAGGTTACCACGCTTGGTGTAGGAGCACCAAGCACTCAACGGGTGAAACCTATTATAAAACCCGCTCTACAGTAGTCCCGGCTTGTCCGTTAAGAGGCCGGCCCTGGCATTTAATTGGGTTTGAGGCCAAGTCCTCGATGGGCCTTTTTTTTGAAGATTTTTTAAACATACTTATCGCTTTTAACATCCAGTAAATACAAAATTCAATTTATTTATAGCCTCAAAACATGCCAACAAAGTAGTATTTTCTAAGATATTTAGAAACAAAAACCAAATTCATACGTATACACAAAACATACTTTTTTATTTTTCTTTGTGTGCTTTTTTTTATATAGATATATAATAATATAAAATAATGTTAGATATTTTTTCATAAAATAAATATTTTATAAACGTTTGCATACGAGTTGAAATACGAATTAATGTTATCATATCGCAACGAGTCACGGTGCACGTAAAAGGGGTAGCGCTAACTCGTGGGGTCAGGGCAACGCCACCGAAACTTAAACCAATACATGCATCAGTTCATGATGGGATATGCATTTTCGGATTTTCAGATACATGCATTTTTGAACTGATGTGTACTTACCTTACCGTCGTAAGGGTTGCATGCTTTCATCCGTGAACATTGACAACCCTACCCTTTCGTGCAATATTTCTAAACTTTAAAAAAGTTTACAAACACAAAATAATATGACATCAATATAAAAGTCACTCCACTAACAAAATGCAAAGGCTAAACGAAATAAAAAGTACTCCGGCAAGGCCAATCACGGAATCACCACATCAAGTAAACAAAATATACCTGATTAATGTAATGACTATATGTACTTCTCTTATTCAGTCAAAATGAAAGCCCTCTTCGGCTCTTCCTTGTTCCTACTCCTTCCTGCTATGCTATCTTCGAATCTTTCTACATACAAAAAAATTATGATATCCAAGAGACATTAAATCATCTATTCTGACTATTCATCTTTCTAATTAAAAAAATGATTACATTATTAAACATTTAAACTATAAGAAAAATAGTAAATTACGATAAGAAGAATAGAAAAATTACCTCCACTTAAGAACTTAGGAGTTGGGGCTTGTGTAGTCTTGAAGATTGAGAATTTGAGATTAGAATTTATGAATAGGAAATTGAAAGAACTAAGAAGGAAAGGAAGGGGGAAAAAAAAAAAAAGAGCAGCTCAGCAACGGCTGTCGAGAAGAGGTAGGTGAGGGGAAAGTGGAAACGAAGGCAGGGGACTAAGGGGAGGGCCGGAGGGTTACTAAGGAGTGAAATGAGTTTTATTTTTGTTTGTTTTATTTATTTTTCTGTGTGATTTTTTTTTCCATATAATATGGATATAAAATAATATATTATTTTTAATTTCTATAGTTTCCAAACAAAAAATTAATAAAACTTGTTTGTATATCTAATGTTTTTTTGGCCAATATTTTTTTTTAATTTGGACCTTTATCGATTGGAGTAAAAAAAAATGGGCCTTTATAAAAAAAAAAACAAATAGTATATTAGTTGCATCGGATTGAATCTACACGGATTTTTTTTTTCTTTTAGCGAAAGAAAGATAGTTAAGAACTTAAGACGCCATCTCTCCTACTCAATGTAGGGCCGGCCCTGCCCGTTAGTGTGTATGTTCGGCCGACATTGTCCACTTTGACTGACCATACAACACATTGCGATATTTCCGAATCTCTTACCGATAATTATCATGATGTTTATGTTTTTAACTAGACAATTATGTAAGTTATTAATCATTAGCTAGCCCCTCATGTAATTTCAAGAAAATGCTCACCTTAACATCTCTGCTCTCTTATTTTAGACCACTAGACTCTATTCTATACTTATCACATACACAACCAATGATGAGTTTTGATTCGTCAAAGCACAATGCCAACGGTCCCGTACATCTTTTAAAAAATTCATCCGGTGTCGAAACTAAACGCATTAGAAACTTAATCACAGTTTTATCACATTATTTCCTATCCTTTTAGTCTATAAGCAAGACCACAACCTAAGCTAGGCATCGAGATAACATTTTCCATGAAATCATTATCCACCAAAATCATTTTTTTTTTTTCAAGAAAGACACAACATAATTATATATCTATACAAGCATATATGTATAGAAAAATGATCAAATCAATTTATATGTCACACTGTCAACATAACAAATGACTACTAGCTTTACTGTAATTTAATGAAGACATGATATATTTTCCAAAATGCAATGAATGATATAAAAATAAAAATTTAACCAATGGATAATGGTATCAAAGGAAAATTGGGTAGTGCTTGGTTACCATAATACACAAAACCAAAGAATATAAAACAAAACCTGCTTTTATTAGCGTTGTATAGGTTTGAGTTTTGCTTACGGTTTTCTGTTGCTTTCTGCTCAACGTAAAGTTGTCTTTTGGCGTATTGCAATAAAATTGGATCATTGTCGAAAAAAAATTAAATAAATAAAAACATTTTTTTTAAGAAAAACAAGAACTTTATTAATTAACATACGCAATACGCGACGAGAACGTCTCTAGATGGAAAACTGCCCCAAGAAGTCACAGCAAATAAAGACACGCTATGTCTTTAAAAACATTATTTTATTGTGCAACAATTGTTTTTTTTTCAATTATAATAACTTTCCATTAATCTACTAATTGAATATTAATCCACTAATTAATTATTAATCCAATTCTTTTCCTTTTGATCCATTAATTATACTAAATATAATATTCTGATTTACTAAAGGACAACTTTGCCTTTTTCTGCAAAAAAAATAAATCAGAATATCACAAAAAGGGGATTGATCTGGGATCCGGTTGAGATTTATAAGTAGCCAAGGGATGCTGAAAAATCATAGAATCAAACTCGGGCTGATCGGGATTTCATGCAAGAAATATTTAATGGCTTTTCAAGGTCTGCTCGGGCTTAATATGTCACCCCGTGGATACCAGAGAATCCCAACTTCAAACCCTGAAACCCATTGTAACGCCCCATTTCTGAGATCTGGAAGCTTTATCAGGAAGAGAACGTTCGTAGCAGTATAAAGATTAAATAAATCTAATATTATACGCAAGCCTCTACGTCGTCAGATCAAATAAAAGCAAACGTAAGTTTAAAAAAGACTGGGTAAAAACATAAATACTACTATGAATAGAAAGTAACTATGCTAAAGATGGATAGTTAAATTACAATGATTTAAAAACCCAAAGACTTATACAATACGATATCTTAAAAGTAGAAGTACAACAAGTCTAAGAAAATAAATACAACTAGTCTAGTACAACATTTACAAAGAAATAAACTAAGAGATTTATCAAGACTTCAAAGTCTTCAAAAGTCGTCATCTACATTTGGTCAACCTGTTCGTCTTCTCACCCCACAATGCATACAAAAGAAAATGCAAAGGAGGTAAGTACAAAGTATTTAGTAAAAGTGAGAAGCTAATGAATAAATACAACGAAAGGTTATTATTATGATTATTAAATTATCTTTACGAGACCGACTCAATCCAGAGGTTCAATCCATGCCCATCGACTTGTCATGACTAAACGTTTATAGCTTAGCTTATCTTTGTTACATCATTACTCAAGGACATCTGCGCATGGCGTTCATCACCAAGATATACTTGCTAACTAACGGTGATTAGCACCGATTAGCTCCGGGTCTCCCGGTATGCGTATGCGTCCGATGAATTTCTCCACCGCCATTCACCGTTTATAGGCCACCGGTGCGTTGTTCACCTTTTATGAACGTATCACATCGCCGATATGAAAGAGTGTCTAACCGAGAATAAGTGACGTTTTATCTTTTACTACACGTATGTAATTATTACGATGAATTAACTAGCCACCTAAGTGTTTTCGGGTAAGCTCCTCACATACACTACTCTCTTTCCTAGACCACTAGACACGGACAAGTCCTAGCAAATACATGGACATTGATGAACTCTAGTTCATCAAAGCACAAGCCCTTTCATGCCCTTCTGACGGATCCGAACTTCAACTCCCTTTAAGAGTACATTCGGTGTTTTAACTGAACGAATCAGAAGTTCAATCGAAACTTGTTCATATTTAATTAATGTTATTGAACCAAAAAAATAGAAATTTAAAACTCAACACAAATATATCAAAACATATCACATCTCATTAATTACAACTTAGCATGAATTCTATCACCAAACAACACCAAAACTCAACCTATCATTATAAAACTATAATTACTCATTAGGAAGAGCCTCTTACCTTAATTTTCAGCAAAACCGAAAGCAAAACGTCAAGCAACTGCAACAACTGTTGATCCTCAACCCCAAGACCTATGTGATCAACAAGAAACCCTAAAATCCTATTTCTTTGCAGAAAACCGAAACTGAAAAGCCTATAAAACTGAAGATTACCTGGGTTTACTGTTGTGAAACTATTTTTAGATTATTCTACGCTTCAAGACGATCGTTTCAACTACTCATGGCTGCGAAACAGAGCTATGGATTAAAAGATACGAATTTTTCAAGAATCGGACTCTACGAATACCAAAACAAGAGCTAAATTGAAAACTTACGAAATTGAGAGATGTTATTTTCCAAAGTTGCGTCTCCTCGCGCTGATCACTTTTCTCTCCTGCGGCATCTTGAACAGATGAACGGATTGATCACACCATTCTCCCTTTTATTTCGCTTTCTTCTCTGCGTTGCCTGCTTCTAATTGCCGTTCCTCCTTCTTTTTTCAGAAATATGCGTCCCACACTAATGAATTAAATTTGGGGATTTATTTCCTTGTTATAGCCAATAATTAAATCCTTTATAATTAATAGCTAAATCATTTAATTAATTCCTTTTTAATTAAATAAATGGGACAAATAATAATTAAGTCGTAGTAAATACACCCAATGACTATTTTACCTTTTTACGAAAAGTCGGGATGTTACATTCCTTCCCCCTTAAGAGGAGTTTCGTTCTCGAAACTCGAATGTAACCGAGAGGTACTTGAACTCTGGAATTTGCGCAGCGTTTCGTCTTCTAACTCTTACAGTCTTCGTCTTCTTCCATCTTCCCAACTCTTTTGCTTGTCTTGAGCCAACTTGAGGTTGCGACGATCCACTTCAATCTCCTCGTTGACTTGCTGTATCAAATCCGGTCTCGTATTCTGTTGTCTCTCCACTTCATCCCAGAAACTCGTGTTCTTCTATCTCTATCTTCATGAAAGATCGCCAGCAGTACTGTTCCAATTCTTGTACTTCTTGGTCGCTCCGAGAGGAATTGCAATTGCCATCTTAAGGTTTTCATTATTCATTGTCCTTCCTAATCTTCCGCACTCGGAACCCTAAGCTGATTCCGATGCCAAATGTTGCCATCTTCATCTAACTCGTGACCAATGGCTGGTCGGTTCTGACCTCACCCCAAAACTGGAAAATTGTTCTTTAGAATATGTCAAGCAACTGATCTCAGAAAGAGGATGGGATTTTCATCCTTAACCCAAAATTTTCTCCCGGTTCATGTCGAAAATATCTAGAATATTCCAATCAGTTTCGTTAACACCCCTGATAGAAAAGTCTGGCAGCTTGACGATGCTGGACCTCGTCTATAAATAAATCCGGGCCGTTTAATCTAGGGTAATATGAACGAGAGATGATTTTTGGGTGGATTTAGACTGAGCTTGAGAGTTATTTCTCTCAAGTTGCCTACGTATCCTATTATGTTTCAGAAATCAAGTCTTTCGTAGTTCCTTAGGGTTGTTTATATAGGGGATTGCTCATCCATTTCCTTGTTCTACAAGGATTCATATTCTTAGTCACTAGGGATAATCACGTGTGTATCCCTATAATTTAGGGATAATTATGGATAGTTTAAATCAAAATCAGAGTCTTAATGGGTAAAGGATCCTTAGGATCTTCCGATAATTATCTCATAAGCACGTGGGATAATTATCATATAAAGGAGGCTCTGGCCGTCTCGGCTCGAACTGCGTCGAGCCCCCAGGCCGTCTAGCCGACCTGTGGTGGTCGGGGGAGCGGGACCGATCTCCCACCTGGGGTTCGGATATGCCCTTAGGCGTGAAGTGGGGCTCCTGGCCCTTAATGTTATAGTTTTTATGTCTTCATTTAATGTTTGATCAATTAGGAGATGACACGTGGCGAGGCTCAGTTCAACCCTCGTCATAAGCCCCCCAGATCTGGCTAAACCACTTGTTGTGAGGTCGGATCTGTTAGAGGTGCTGCTCGGTCACTGTCAACTAGGCTTGCAGAATTTTACAATGACCTACTCTGCCAGGTGGTAGAGTTATTGTTATGACGCTGTCATTCGTGCCCACGTCTTCTGAGGTGGAACGGTTTTTTAAGAACGTTGCTGCAGCTCCTTATTTAGTTCCTTCTGCGGCTGCTGCTTCTGCTTCAACGGCTCCTGCCGAGCTACCCCAGGTCAATGCTTCTGTGGAGAATCTTACTCCTGCTACAGAGTCTGGGTAGAACTCAGCCTTTAATGCATCTTAGGTTTTTGAACTTGCATTTCGTTTATGCTTCATTGTATTTTTGCAAGTCCGACCTACGGAGCTCAGCTCGGGTCCCTTTGGGGACTTAAGAAATTTACTTCGCAAAGTTAGCGAGCCTGACATGTGGAACCTGAAAAATTTATCTGACATGCGGACTTGCGCTATTCTGACCTGTAGACTGGTTGTTTAGAGTTAGCCCGACCATGGAGCTCGACTTTGAAAACGACGAGAGC
The DNA here is from genome assembly GCA_026214975.1 of Gentiana macrophylla. Taxonomy (NCBI): domain Eukaryota; kingdom Viridiplantae; phylum Streptophyta; class Magnoliopsida; order Gentianales; family Gentianaceae; genus Gentiana; species Gentiana macrophylla. The sequence continues at coordinate 29,052,532 of CM047808.1, forward strand.
GACATCCAGGTGCTCAATTTAAATCCGTCATGTGGACTTTCTTTCTGAGGAGTCCGGCTTGCGGAGCTCGGTTTGAGTTCATCTGTGAACTAACTTTGTCCCGCAAACTTAATGAGCCTGGCCTGCAAAGCTCTGAAATTTGGATCCGTCCTGCGGGTTATTGCTCGAGTCCGTCCTGCAGACTGATTTTATGACGAGTCCGAACTGCGGAGCTCGGTTTGAGTTCGTCTACGAACTAAGGAAGTTTGATCAACAAAATTTACGGAGGTTGAGTTAGAGAGCTCATACTTTTGTCCGTCCTGCTGACAGGGCGAGTTTGTCCAGCAAACTTGGTGAGTCCGATCCGCGGAGCTCAATTCAATGAGTTTGACCTGTAAACTTTGTTAAGTCCGACCTGCGGAGTTCTGAAAGTTGACTTCCATCCTACAGACTTAAGAAAGCTTTTCGGGTCCGCCCTGCGGAGCTGAAGCTTTCGAGTCTGATTTGCAGAGCTCAAACTTTGGGATTTGTCCTGTAGACTTTGGAGAAAAGCTTTCATTTTTTTCATGTACAATGTTTTAATATATGCAAATTTTGCTAGTCTTTTGCAAGTTTTAATATATGCAAATTTTTGCAAGTTCTCTTGCCTTAATTTTATTTTCAGCACTTACCTGAAGTAGTCTGATCCGTAGTGGGGTGTATTGCCCCCCCAGTATGCCATACATTACTTATAGTTTTGGATGGCATACTTAGACTTTTGTTGTTTTTGTTCAGGTCTGTCCTACAGACTTAGGGAGTTTGGCTATTGCCAATTTGCTGAGTCTGATCTGTGAAGATCAGTCCGGGTCTTTCTTACAGACTTAACAAATATGGCTAGGTCCGACTTGCAGACTCAGTTGTCAGTCCTGCTGACTTAGCGAGTTTTTTCTGAGTTCGTGTTGCGAAGCACAGTTCGTCTATCCGGCAGACTTAATTATATTTAATTTTTTAATTTTTAGTATGTCCTAAAGACTTTGGAGAAAAGTTTGAGGAATTGTAACATGTACAATATTTTTGCAATATCTTATTAAATTGTCTTGGTTGTTGCAAACTTGCTGAGTCTGACTTATAGGGCTCAGTTCAGTGTCCGTCACGCAGACTTAATTAATTGGAGTCGACTGCGCAGACTAAATTTTTGGAGTGCAGTCAGACGGCAGACTTAATTTCTAGAGTCCGCACAGTGCAGGCATAATTTTTGGAAGTCGGCTCGGGCGGACTTAATTTTTTGGAGTCTGCTCAGGCAGACTTAATTTCTTGGAGTCTGCTCAGGCAGACTTAATTTTTTTTTTAGTTTGACCTGCAGACTTAGTTTTTTTGAGTCTCAGGTAGACTTAATTTATTGAGTCTGACTTGCAGACTTAAAAAATTTGACCGAGTCCGATCTGTGGAGCTCAGTTGGTCTGTCCAGCAGACCTAATAATTTTGACTGAGTCAGACCTACATATCGCAAGTTTATGTCCGTCCTGCGGACTTAATGAGTTGGTCCTTTACCAACTTTTGAGCCTGACCTGCGGAGCTCATTTCGATCAGTCTGACCAGCAAACATTGTAGAGTCCGACCTGTGGAGCTCAATCTTTGGAGTTTGACTTGCGGACTTAATGGGTTTGTCTTTTGTAAACTTACAGAGTCTGACCTGCAGAGCTCATGTGCTGAGTCTGACCTGCAGATCCCAGTTAGTCCGTCCTGCAGATTTAAAAAAATTTGCTGACATATGTTTGTTGAGTCTGACCGGTGGAGCTCAGATGTCAGTTTTAATGATTTGAGCAGAGTCCGTTCTGCGGAGCTCGGCTTGTCTGTCTTGCAGACTTAATTTTTTGGAGTCTGCTGAGGCAGACTTAATTTCTTGGGGTCTGCTTAGGCAGACTTAATTTTTTGGAGTCTGACCTGCAGACTTAATATTTTGGAGTCTGACCTGCAGATTTAATTTTTTGAGTTTGTCAGGTAGACTTTGTTTTCTTTTGGGTCTGGTGTGCAGACTTTATTATTTGGAGTCGGGTCAGGCAGACTTGATTATTTGGGGTCTGGTCAGGCAGACTTAATTTCTTAGGGTCTGCTCAGGCAGACTCAATTTTTCTTGAGTCTGACCTGCAGACTTAATTTTTTGGGTCTGCTCAGGCAGAATTTTTTATTTTTTTTTTTGAAGTTTGACCTGCAGACTTAGTTTTTTGGTCATATAAAAAATTATAGTATATGAAATTTTTTGCAACTTACCTTGCTTTATCTGCTTATTTTCCTTGCAATTTTTTCGGCTGTTTGCTCTTCTAGCCTTCCTGTATGTCATGCAATAACTTAATAGTTTTTGGATGGCGTACTCAATTTAAAGCATTTGCCTTAGCCTTTTTTTATACTCCGATGTCAATCCTGCGGATTTAAATAGTTTATCCTTTGTAAACTTTATAGAGCCTGACCTGCAGAGCTCAGTTGGTCCGTCCTGCTGACTTAAATTATTTCATCCTTTGTGAGCTTAGAGCATGTAATGCAGAGCTAAGTTGGTCCGTCCTGCGGACTTAATTAGTTCATTCTTTGTGAACTTAGAGCCTGACCTGCAGAGCTCGGTTGGTCGTCCTGCGGACTTAATTAGGTCATCATTTATGAACTTAGAGCCTGACCTGCAGAGCTTGGTTGGTCTGTCCTGTGGACTTAATTAGTTCATCCTTTATGAACTTAGAGCCTGACCTGCAGAGCTCAGAAGTTATGTTGAGTCAGAAGATGATGTCGAGCTGAGCTCGGTCTTATAGAATATGATGCCGAGCCAAGCTCGGTCTTATAGAAGATTTGCTCAAGGGAGAGCTCCAAATATGATGCCGAGCGGAGCTCGGTATTATAGAATGTGATGCCGAGCCAAGCTCGGTCTTATAGAATATGATGCCGAGCCGAGCTCCGTCTTATAGAATATGATGCCGAGCCAAGCTCGGTCTTATAGGAGATTCACTCAAGGGAGAGCTCCAAATATGATGTCGAGCCGAGCTCGGTCTTATAGAATATGATGCCGAGCCGAGCTCGGTCTTATTAAAGATTCGCTCAATAGAGCTCCAAATATGATGTCAAGCCAAGCTCGGTCTTATTAAAGATTCGCTCAAAAGAGCTCCAAATATGATGCCGAGCTGAGCTCGGTCTTATAGAATGTGATGCCGAGCCGAGCTCGGTCTTATAGAATACGATGTCGAGCCGAGCTCGGTCATAGAAGATTCGCTGAAAAGAGCTCCAGATATGATGCCGAGCCGAGCTTGGTCTTATTAAAGTTTCGCTCAATAGAGCTCCAAATATGACGCCAAGCCAAGCTCGGTCTTATTAAAGATTCGCTCATTAGAGCTCCAAATATGATGCCGAGCCGAGCTCGGTCTTATTAAAGATTCGCTCAATAGAGCTCCAAATATTACACCCAGCCAAGCTCGGTCTTATTAAAGATTCGCTCATTTAAGTTGTAAAAACGGAAATAAATGCCAATAAGAGTTTGTACCTGGAGAGCTCGTACTTGCAGAGCTTGGGAGCTCATACGGGGAGAGCTCATGTTGCGTGAGCTCATTCGGTGGAGCTCATTATGGCCGAGCTTTGGAGATTTGGATGGAGATCTTGGATGAAGAAAATTCGCAGCTTTTTTTGGTGATATAGCAGCATCTTTCCGGCGGCGATCGGGCAACGAAAACAACTCCGATCGACACAAAATTTGGAGGTCTTGTTCATCCCTCCCTATTTTTCAATATGAACGGTGGAATTTTTTTTTCACCGGTTGAATCTCCGGAAATAAGCCGTCGATCTGACTGTTGTGTTTTTGGTGACACAGCCGCAACAGCAACTTTCCGGCGACGATCGGGTTTTGAGACGGACTCCGATCGGCACGAATTTTGAAGGGCTTGTTCGTCCCTCAATCTTCTTAAATTGTAACGGTGGACTTTGTTTTTTACCGGTTGAATCTCCGGAAATAAGCCGTCGATCGGACTGCTGTGTTTTTGGTGACACAGCAGGAACAACAACTTTCCGGCGACGATCGGGTATCAAAACGGACTCCGATTGACACGAAATTTGGAGAGGTTGTTCGTCCCTCCTTATTCTTCAATCTGAACGGTGGAAGTTGTTTTTGACCAGTTGAATCTCCGAAAATAAGCCATCGATCTGACTGCTGTGTTTTTTGTGACACAGCAGCAACAACAACTTTCCGGCAACGATTGGGCATCAAAACAAACTCCGATCGGCACGAAATTTGGAGGGCTTGTTCGTCCCTCCTTCTTATTCAATCTGAATGGTGGAATTCTTGTTCTGTTCCAACGGTGCAATCTTTGGAAACAAACCTCCGATCTGACTGTGTTTTTGGCATGTTTTTTCCATTAACTTGATAATGAACAACCTCGATCCATTACCGATAGAAGACCCTCCTTCTAACTCCAATTGATGATGTTGGACCTCGTCTATGAATAAATCTGGGCAGTTTAATCTAGGACAATATGAACGAGGGATGATTTTTGGATGGATTTTGACTGAGTTTGAGAGTTATTTATCTCAAGTTGCCTACGTATCATGTTATGTTTCAGGAATCAAGTCTTTCATAGTTTCTTAGGGTTGTTTATATAGGGGATTGCTCATCCCTTTCCTTGTTCTACAAGGATTCATATTCTTAGTCCCTAAGGATAATCACGTGTGTTTCCCTATAATTTAGAGATAATTATGGATAGTTTAAATATCAAAATCACAGTCTTAATGGGTAAAGGATCCCTACTATCTTCCCATAATTATCTCATAAGCACATGGGCTAATTGTCATATAAATGAGGCTCTAGCCGACCTGCGTCGAGCCCTCAGGCCATATCGGCTCGAACTGCACTGGCCCTGCTCCGTTGTTACCTAGCCGACCTGCGGTGATCGGGGGAGCGGGACCGATCTCCCACCTGGGGTTCGGATCTTCCCTTAGGCGTGAAGTGGAGCTCTTGGCCCTTAATGTTATAGTTTTTATATCTTCATTTAATGTTTGATCAATTAGGAGATGACACGTGACGAGGCTCAATTCAACCATCGTCACAGTTCACTTATAATTGTCATTACTTGCTGAAGTCAGGCTATAAGACTACTTTCGAATCCTCTAGGCAAATGGCTCGTCCAACCAATTCAGCTGCCCCTTCCTCAAGTGGACTCCGGGAGAAGACTTTTTTCAAGAACCTCTAGAGAGTAAAGCAAGCCCCAAAAATCAAAACTTTTTTTTTTCTTTTCTGAAAATGCTTATCGAATGCTACTCCTACAACAATTTTTTTGGCTAAGAGAATCCTAACAACAAACCCTTTCTATTGAGTTTGAAGCCACGAAGAAGAAGAAATGATTGAGCACATTTTTGTGAATATATTGTGAGAAAACTAAGGATATCTGGAAAATTGCCCTGGTTTCTTGGGATGATTTTATCTCACCCACGTTCTTTCTTCTTAATTGGTGGTGGAGAATCAAACATCCGGTTGCATCTGAAGAAGGACAAGCTCGAATAGGCAATACTTTGGCTCTCTTTTGGCAAATCTGAAAAGCAAGAAATGAAGCGATCTTCCAACACAATTCCATTCTAATAAGTGAAATGCTTTAAAGGGCCGTATCCTTTTGGTCTTCCCTACAAGAAGCTAATACTTTAGAAGTCGATGATGTTGGCTTTCGAGCATCTTCTCCGACGGTGTCGGAAATTCGTCTCCCTCTCCTCGCCAACCACCAGATAGCTCTGCCTTGTGGACGTGGCTTGGGATAAGAATTCAACTTCAGGTAGTACATCCCTTGCAGGGGCGGACCCAGCATGGTAGGGGTGGGGTGCATGAACCCCATTCAAATTTCTGACGAAATTACTAATATACCCTCTAACAATATTAAAAGCACAGATGTATATTAATTCGCATAATTCTAAGACAATTCTCTATTTAATTTCAATTGGTTAGAAGTTCAATACATATCTTAAGGTTATATGCTCAAAACTCGACTCTTAAAAATTTTGGCCCACAACGATCCTTGTACCGGTAAAAGATGGTACTTTAGTCAGAAGAGCTTTGATGCGGATGGTTGAAAATAATTTTTTTTTTTTTTAAAGGGTCGAAAATAATTTCGAAAAGGGAAAATGTGTTGCTCCTGTCTGATTCCCAGATGATAGTCACCTCTATTAATGGAATTGGGCCTAGTGGACCGTTGATAAGAGTTTTAATTGAAGACATTAGGCCCAATCTGGAAGGCCATAGTAATATTAAACTGTCTTTTGTTTCTCGGAGTGAAAATTCGGCTAGTCATGAATTGACCCGTTATGTAAAAAATGTGTAAAGAGAGATCTTGTGAATCTCTTCTTTTCCGTATTGGCTTCTTCGAGCCGTGAACAAGGATGTACTTTAACTTATGTCAATGAAATCTTTTTTGTGTATAAAAAAAAAGTCTGCTCGGGCTTCAAACCACTCTTTAAGAGCGGTTGTAGTAGTCTATTATCAGTCCATTTATTCTTATACCATCTAAAAATTAGATTGGCAAAAAAATAAAGGGTGAGTGGTTTAAAATGACAAAAAAAGCTGAGGAAAATGGAAATCAGGATAGTGAAAATATAAATTGGGTGATAAGAACAAATTCACTGTTCATAACCCCAAATCCATTGTTTGCTGCAGTGAAATTGACCACAGATCTAATGTTTCACTATCACAGTGGAATAATGATATGTTTTTTTACCTAGAAAAATATTCTATGTCCTCTTTACATATTTCTATGTTCAATTTGTCTTTTTTGACAATAAACCCAAAAATAAATTAGGAGATAGTTGCTTTTCTTTTCGGCACTTTTTCTTCCCCACTTCTAAAAGTCCGCCCATATATGGAACTGCAAGTTGAGGCCTTTTAAATTCTCTATAATTTTGAGAGCCACTACTGTAAAATTCTCTATATATGGAACTAAGTAGATGATATTTTGCATATTAGCTTTTTAATCAAGAGGGCCATATAATGTTTGGATTTACTTTTTGAAGGAGGCCATTACAGTTAGCTGTGTACATAAAGGCATTCTTATCAGAATCACCATATTTATTATTAAAATAATATAAAATAATACATATCTTTATTTTGCAACATTTCAATTCAAAAACATCTACAACAACATTTATATCCTTATCTCTATAACATTTCAAATAATATTAAATAATACATATTATATCTCACAACTCTATTCATAAACATTAAACATTTATTATTTCACTCCAGCAACATCCCTATTTTTATCACTATAATTTTTAATAATTAAATATGTTTAGGGACGTGAATAGTGAATCCTCAAAAGTAGGGATGCACTGTTCATATCCCTAAAAATAAACAGGGATAGGGACTCTGATGTGGAAACTATTTGGAGTAAACTCTATTTTTTATCTTCATTTTAAGGATAAGCACCATATATAGGGTTTCACTACTAACGAATCTAAGCTCTAAGTCTTTACTTTCTTTCCTACTTCTACGCATAAGTTTCAGTAAGAAAAAAGATTATTATAGACAAGGACAAATTGAGAATAACATAGAAAATAATAATATTCTGGAGGAATGTACTTTTGTTTCAACCAGAATTGTTAAAATTAGGTTTTTTGGAAAACCCAGGCAGATAAACCGTATATTTTGAAACCACAATGAGGTAAAATGACGGGTAAATACTTCAATTGACAAACCACGACGAGTAAAAATTTCTTTTCCCAAACAAATAACAAAAATACTGAGCATATAACTATGGATTTGATGTCTATTCCACCGTAAAACACTGTAGCGAACATATTACTTGGGATAGCGAAAGTTGATTTTTCCTTACCACCCAATTTTCTTTTGGGGTAATGGTTATAAAAGACAATAGTGATGGAGAAATTGTCAAAAAGGACATTGGTAGTGAAAAATGGTGAAATATGACAAAATAAATCTGAAAGGACGAAATTACCATTGCCACTTTAACGACTTGATTTCCACTATTAAACAAATCCACTAAACTAATACAATAAAACTTTTTAATATCAAACAAATCCACTACCAAACAAATTCACTAAAACAAAAAGCTGAAGAAGACATAATCATCCATTGGAATGACAAATTGTCATTTTTACCATTATATTCAAGGGGGAATGAGGGAGAATTACAGAAATATTTAATCAATTGAGTAGAAGGACAGTTTTTTGAAACTTTTGCATAAAAGACAAAACTATTTATTCACTGTCGAAATTCACTAATTTTTTAAATTCATTGTCAAATTCAATGATTTTCGGGATTCACTGTCGAAATTCACTGGGAGATTCATTGATTTTTGAGATTCACTATTTGTCCTTCTCGCTATAAAAATTATGCAGTTGTCCTTCTCCCTATAAAAAATATGTAGCTGTCCTGTTATTTAAAAATATTCCAGATTGTATCATTATCCCTAATTTCCCATATATTCAATATACTAGATTAAATATCAATTAATACATGAATTTTGTTTTTTTAACATTTATATTTTTCACATTCCAAATTCCATTTTTTTTCCCCACTTGTTATCATTTAAGTACTCAATTAATACAGTTGTGTGAATAATAGTGATTTGACGGTCGTCCAAAACACACCCATGTCGTTGACAAACGATGACCACATTTTCCATAATAATTTCATAGTCAATATTATCCTAGGGCTTGCCTGCTTCTCTTTCTCTCATGTATAATAGTAATATTGTCATCTTACTTTTACCATTGCACGTACTCTACTTTTCTTTACCCACCTCAAGTTCATCTCTCCTCAGTCCAAAACAAAATGACAACTTCTCAAACTCCCATTTTACTACTGATTCTCCTCATTTCAATATTCCATGAAAACAATCTCCTTGCATCTTCTTCTTCTTCTTTTCCTTCACCACGCAAAAATCCGGCTGTCGACAATGAAACCATCTACAAGATCTCCAAGAAACTCTGCATCAACTGCTTGGGAGAAGCCATACAATTCCTCTATGCACAAAATTTGATAAGGGCAGCGAAATTCGAGCTACCCCTTTTGTGGGATTCTCAACTCGAACAATACGCGAAATGGTGGGCCGGAGAACGACAAGCGGATTGCCTCCTCATGCATTCATTTCCAGAAGATGATTTTAAGCTTGGAGAGAACATATATTGGGGAAGTGGATCAACATGGACACCTGATGATGCAGTAAAGGCATGGGCAGATGAGGAGAAGTATTATAGTTATAAAGAAAACTCTTGTGCTATTGGGCAAGAATGTGGGCATTACACACAAATTGTGTGGAAGAACACTAGTCATGTAGGGTGTGCACGAGTTGTGTGTCAAAGTGGTGATGTTTTTATGACTTGTAATTATTATCCACCTGGGAATTATGTAGGAGAAAGGCCCTATTGAGGAGAAGAGTTATGGTGTAGCAATGACTCATGGGGTATACCAAATGGAGGGATGAGATCATTTCAAATCACCCTACACACCACTACTATGTGAGAGAGAATGCATGAAAATGCATCTCAATCCTCCACTTAGAATAACTCATAAATCACCGTTGCACCATAACTTTTCTGCCTATTGAGCATAAAAAGATTTTTTTGTTTTTGTTTTTGATTTGAATGTTATGTGGTTTGAAATGTTCTGCCGTGATCTTCTTACCGGTAAATTTTGATTTGTTAGTTTGAGGTTATTGGAGGTGACTCAGCACCGAGGGACCGTACTTTTTCCTCTTGGTAAATTTTCTCATTGGTTTTTGCTACTAATTAAGAGAGTTTAGTAGTGTTTTATAGACATTATTATGACGTATTGGTTTGCCTTTTGAAAATTTCTTTCAGCAATTTCAATAAACATAATAAAAAATTTCTTACAAAAAATGTTTTGCCTTCATGTACTGTTATCTTTGGAGATTATTATTTGCACAAAAGTCGTTCTACCTCCTTAGTTACTGGTATACCACATTGTTTTCATAGAATTAATTTTGTGAATTGAAACTCGATTCTCCCCTAAAAAAACATCGATTCTAAAGGCAAAAATCATCATTCCCAAAATCGATTAAAAATCAACTCTACAGTAAGTCGATTTTTAGCTCTACTTACGACTTAATCTTTGGCTCTTATCTTTTGACATATGGAAAGCCAAGAAATATGGATAAACCGGGTGTTCTGGATCTATAAAGGTATGGCACTTGGCATATTAGCCGATTCAGTGGGAATGTACTATTATTGTTGGACCACGGAGTCCAATAAGTGAACTAATCAGTTTTCTATAATAAAATTTTGAGTAGGTTCCCGTGAACTCCAAGTTGCTGAAATGTAGCAAAATCCTTATGTATAGTTGGTAGTATGCCCCCACTTTCGAGATCATTAAAGAAACACATTTATATTTAACAAAAAACACAAAAGGAGAAAAGGTCTGGCCACCGTTGAGAAAAAACGATACATACATAATGGTTGTGATATAATAAATTACACAACAAACTTATTTACTTTTGATTTTGTTGAGCATACATGATATACCGCGAATGGGCATTTTGAACATTATGCGTGACTTTACATCATCACGATTGTAAATGTTCTCATAATGACTTCACGGTTATAACTCCTCAGGGCCACTGTAATAATTGTGGCACGATCCCCCCTCAATCACATGTCACGAAATCAGGGATCCAGGATCAATCCCTTTTAATGTAGAAAGACCTATAAAAGGATATCCATCATAACAATTCAAAGCTACGTTATTGGTTTCTAACCATCAATCAACATCAAAATCTCCAAACTTAATTACCGGTTTGAATTCTCCCATAAGAATATAATTTCTGTTGAACACGGCCCGATGATTTCCAAACATCGTCAATTGGCGCTTAAATGAAGGGCCCTCAAACAATCTTTTGGTTTTGTACAGCAACACGAAAGGATCATGATGATTGCTGATAGATCAACTCAATCATCCATGCAATTAAGAAAAATCTCTAATAAATAGCTCCCGAAGGGGAAGAAAATCATATTGATGGGAGAAGTCTCCTATGGTCATGATTGTAAATAACAATTGCTTGGTTATTGAGGCAATAATCCTCAAGCATCTCATAAAACGTACTCTAGTGGACACGAGAAGTGCATGCAACATTCTCTACTTCAATGTTCTCCAAGACATTCAACTCACAGAAAGAAATCTCTTCATTATTGGGGTTTACCGACTCGCTCATACAAGCAATTGGTATGATTCAATTGAACACAACGTTCAGATATAAATCACTAAGCACAACCTTGCAGATAAATTACATGATGGTCAAAGGATCCTCATCCTACAACATTATTCTAGGGAGTGGTTGAAATCAAAGGTGGTGCAGGAGTAGCCAATAGCTATTACACATCCACCCTAAAAGTTGGGGGAAATGAGCATGTCCAACCAATCCTGATAGAAGATCTTCTCACAGAAATAGAAGAACCTCTAAGCCCTGAAGATTCTACAGAGGATGTAAGTTATGGCCAGAAAAGCTTAAATCAATGATCCAAATTTAGCAGAAAATGAAGGGCTCAAGAATCTGTTACAAGAATCTACAAAAATATTTGCATATGTAGCTCTAGACATGCCCGGGATTTCAACTGACCTATTAGTTCATAAACGAAACATCGATCCAAGCAAAAACATGTTCGGCAGAAAATGGTCAATGTGCTTCATAAAGGAAGTGACGATTTTGGATCTCGTCTATTCCATTATCCGGGTTAGATTTACTCATGTGACAACTAATTCAAGAATAATTTAGGAACAATATACGAAGGGTGTTTGTGTTTAATTTAGACTGAGCCTTAGAGTTTGCTCTCAAGTTGCATACGTATTAAATGTGCGTAATTGGAATCAAGTCTCTCGTAGTTCCTTAGGGATTGATATTATAGGGGACGCGTCGTCCCTTTTTCTTGTTCAACAAGTATGAGGATACTTAATCCCTAAGGATTATCTTATGTAACTCCCTTTATTTTAGGGATTATTATATACATATTAAAAAACCGGATCAATGTTATAATATCCTAAGATTATTCCCATGTTTATCCTATAATATAGGAACACGTTTAAAATATTGGATACGGGAAGCTCCATCCGTCATGCAGTGAGCTCCTCAGGCCATCCTGATCTTGGACGTATTACCCGAACTCCGATGTGACCGAGCCGTCCTGCAGAGGTCAGATCGGGATCGAGAATGGGTCAGACCTCCCACCCGGGGGTGTTGGCCTGACTTACAAGTTGATACGGGCCTTTTGGCCCTTAAGTTCAGTACTTCTCTCTCTTCATTTATTATGCGGCCATTCTCTGAATGACACGTGGCAAAGGCTAGTCCGACCCTCGTCATAAGCCCCACAGATCTGTCCAGGCTCAATAGGATGGGTCAAATCTGACCTAATTGGAGCTCAACTTTGTCCTTTTAGACTTTCAAAACTACGAGGGCTTGCTCTGGCACATGGCAGAGTTACCGTTATCACTCTGTCATAACGGTCTCAAGAAACGAGGCATTTCCATCCATGGTTCGGTAGTGGGATCGTTCCCCTAGATAATGTTTGGGGTTTATAACCCCCCGTCGCATCATGCCTCTCACACGTTGCCGACGTTGCTATTAAAACCAAAGTGGGGATCAATTTTCCTGTTTCTCTTTTTCTTCTCAATTTCGCGGTTACAAGTAAGCACATTTACTCCTTTCTTAATTATTTTCGTTGTTGATGAGTGAGCCAATCCTAACCGACCGTTCGATTGAGAGGTTATTTGAGTCTGTATCCGGATCAGAGAGTGAGACCTCCGATTTTAGGCTTCATTCCAAAAATCCAGTCCCTTTTGCCTTTGATAAACCATAAAGTATTTGGGCACCTGGTTCTATCCTGCCAATTCGCTCCTCCATCCTCTGCAACACGTTCTTCTTCAGGGACCTCCTCATTCGTTCTAAATTTGAAAGCTCATATGGATTTGAGATCACAAGCCAGTTGTCATGGCATCTACTCTATGGTGACTCAAAATGCCTTGAATTCCATCTGTGAAAAGTATGGTATCAGTACGAGACTATACGACCCCTGGCTTCTCTCTGTTGGTACCTATGCCTATCAACCTCCTGAAGGGTATTGGGTTGTCTACAAGGAGCAGTTCGATTTTGGCCTAAGAGTCCCTTTTTGTCCTGCTCTTCTGGCTGTTTTGGAGCACTATGGGTTGGGAATCACCCAGATTGTTCCTAATGGTGTGAGAGCTATCATTGGCTTTTCCATCTGGTGCCGATGTGTCTGTATTCCGTTCACAGTGAGGTACTTTCGTACATTCAATCAATGCAAACAGGTGAAGGATCTGCCCAGACTGTACTGCTTCCCACATCGGGGGGATTCTTTAAATGAAGGGAGAATCCTCTTATAAGGATTGGAAACGTCGGTTTTTCTTCATCTGACCTGAAGTGGAAGTTAATCTGGGTAGGTGGAGCACTGTTGACCTTTCCAGTGATGTCCGACCTACAGATGTTAGCAAAAAACTGATAAAAGACATCCGAGAGTGTGGCATCTGGCTTAACTTGAAGAAGTATTCTTCTGAGTTGATTAATGTGGCTCAGTTATCCACTGCTGGTCCTGACCCTTATGTAGAGATGAGTGAAAATGACTACAACATTTGTAGGATCCTTTGCATTTTTATCATGCTTTTTAACTTCTTGATGTGATTACACCTGTACTGACCTTGTTTCGTTTTGTCTCTTGCAGTGTCTAACTTTGCTGAGCTCTTCGCCGATGCTTGTGAAGAAGAGGTGGAGGCCAACGTCCAACCTGACCAGGGTCAGGGGTTAAAGCACGCCGGGAGTGTGGAGCCCACATCTGCCCGTTCGGCAGGCAACTTGCTAAGTGCGTCCGGGGTTCAGAATTTGGCTGGACTGCCAGATGAGGCCTTACCTTCACCTCACCCTACCTGGAGGAGTTAATGTTGTTGACATAGAGGGTTCGACCTGAGGGGAGGTCGGCCCAATTGCGGGGCCGATCTTGACCAAGCGCGGCTGCTCAAGGAGGCCGACCCAGCAGAAGAAGTAGACATACTACTCTACCAGAAGGACAAGACATTGAAAACTTGGAAGAAGTCCCGGAGGAGCAGGACCGGTTGTCTGAGATGTCAGACAAGGAGCTAAATGTTGTTGTAAGTTTCAAATTCTATCTATGTTTTTCCTTTTGTCCTTAATGACGATGTTTATGCCATGCATCTTGTTACTCCAGGGGACCCGAGTTGGTCAAGCGTTTTTGAAAAGGCTGAACGGATCTTCTGCTAGCAAAGAGGCCTTGAAGAAGGCTAATGTTGACTTGAAGGCAACTCGGAAGAGGCATAAGGACGCAACGAAGTCCAAAGATGAAGAGATCAAATCTTTGAAAGAGCGGCTCAGATCTCGAGAAGCTGAGCTATAACAGGTCAAAGATCAGTGTGTTGTGGAGCTTCAGGCAGCTTTGATAAGTATGTTGAAGAGAAGTCCGAGTTGGAGCAGGCAATAACCTAGCTCTGCACTGAGAAGGGTGACTTAGAGATTGCTATTCCAGCTCGGGACAATTTGTTGAGGCCCTGAAGGCTTTCTTGGGCCCTGTGATGTGACATGGCTTCACACTGGGAGTTGATGAGGCCAAGGAACAGTTTGCTGCTCTGGTTGTATGCAAGCTTCCTCACCAGAGCATGTACATGCCTGGTTCTGGAAAGGTCTATGATGACCGATTGAGGGAGTTCAACACCATCTTTCTCCTCAGAGCTCTGAGCCAATTCATTCTTCCTCCAGCCAACCTACTTCGAATGAGCAGTAGAGTTCTACTCCTAGGACTTAAACTCCGTATTTTGTTTCTTCTTTTTTGTTTTTGAAAGTTTCAAAGTTGTAAACATGCACAACAATTACGTTTTGTATGCTATTAAATTTTTCTATCTTTGCTCATTTCCAGTACTTACATGACGTAGTGAGGAGTCCTTGTGCCCCCTCAAGTATGCCATGTATTAACCGTAGGTTGTTAGGATGGCATACTTATAGAATGTCTGTTGCTGCGTATTTCATTAGTAAGACTTCGAGTCTTTGTAATTGCAAGCAGTTTTGCAGAGCCTAGTTCAAATTTGTCTGACCTTTAGAGCTGGAGAGTTTGTCCTTCGCAAGCTTTTTGAGTCTGACCTGTAGATCAGTTCGAAATTGTTTGATCTGCAGACTTGGAGAGTTTGTCATTTACAAACTTTCGAGTCTAACACGCAACTCGATTCAAATTTGTCTGACCTGCAGACTTGGAGAGTTTGTCCTTTGCAAACTTTCTGAGACTGACCTGCAGCTCAGTTCCAATTTGTCTGACCTGCAGACTTGGAGAGTATGTCCTTTGTGTTTCTGAGTCTGACCTGCAGCTCAGTTCGAATTTGTTTTACCTACCGACTTTGAGAGTTTGTCCTTTGCAAACTTTCTGAATCTGACCTATAGAGCTCAGTTCGAGGTCCAATTTATGGACTAATGAATTTGTTTTGCAAATCCAAATATACCATGCATATATGTGATGGAAAATAGACTTTTATTAAAATACTCTGATGTGTCATTACATCTTATTGAAAGAGACGATACTAAAAGAAAAAAATAATATACATCTAGGATTTGATTTAAACATAAAACCTGCACAAATTATTGGCATTCCAGCTTCTAGGTATGGTCCTGCCACTTGCATCGGCTAGCTGGTATGCTCCCTTGCCATGGATTTTAATAACTTTGTAAGGTTCTTCCCAATTTGGGACGAGCATACCATGAGGGCCCTGCCTACTCACTTTGTTCTTCCTCTGTA
The DNA here is from genome assembly GCA_026214975.1 of Gentiana macrophylla. Classification (NCBI taxonomy): domain Eukaryota; kingdom Viridiplantae; phylum Streptophyta; class Magnoliopsida; order Gentianales; family Gentianaceae; genus Gentiana; species Gentiana macrophylla. The sequence continues at coordinate 29,068,273 of CM047808.1, forward strand.
TTAGATCCCTTTCTTTGAAGTAGGAGTGTTTGACTTTGGATTTGTAATTCTGAGCAATCCTTTGATTGTACATGGCCATCTTGATGAAGGCCACATCTCTAGATTCCTACAAATCATCCTTGGGGTGTCTGAGTTCATTTTCTTGAGCTGCTTCTGTATAAAGTTTTGACTTTGTGGATGGGAGGCCGATTTCCGCTGGGATGACTACCTCGCATCCATAGGCTAAGGAGAAAGTTGTTTCTCCCATAGATGAATTCAGAGTAGTCATGTACACCCATAATATGTTGGGTAGGTGCTCCACCCAATTTTCTCCTTCTTCCTCTAGCCTCTTTTTTAGTCCAGATTTGATCTGCCTATTGGTTTGTTCCACTTGCCCGTTCGCTTGAGGGTGGCCAAAAGATGTAAAATGCTGCGTGATGCCCAGTTCGGTGCACCGTGCTCTAACTAACCTGTCCTCAAACTTCGTTCCATTATCTGAGATTAGAGTCTTGGGTATGCCATATCTGCAGACCATTTTTTCCAGAGAAATTTCTGGATAGCATTGGCCGTGATTGTAGTTAAAGCTTCAGCATCTACCCACTTGGTAAAATAGTCAACTACCACTACTAAAAATCTGAGATTTCCTGGAGCTCGGGGAAGCGGCCCGACCAGATCTACACCCCATTGATCAAAGGGCCAAGGAGAAATGATAGAGACCATTGCCTCTACAGCTTGATGAGATAAATTGTCATGCACCTAACACGATTTGCACTTCAGGACGAGCTCATTTGCGTCACTCTGCATGGTTGGCCAATAATAACTGAACATACGACACTTTCTTGCTAAATTTCGAGCTTCGGGGTGATTTCCACAAATTCCTAAGTGAATTTCTCAGAGGAGATAGTTTCCTTCATCTTCTGAAGCACATCAGAGCCAGGGAGATATAAAAGATCTTCTATAAAGGACTTCATTAAATAGAGAGTACCTGCTCGCCAAATGTTTCAGTCTGCGGGCCTGAGATTTATCCTTAGGCAGGATTCCATGTTTCAAATAGGACACGATTGGGTCCATCCACGTTTTTCTGAGTAACTGGTTGAACTTCGTTCTGAACATAGCTTCGTTCAGCTAGTTGCTCTACCAGGGCCTTCTTGTCGGATAGAAAGTTAGATGCTAACTTTGAAAGTGCGTCCGCTCGCTTATTTTGAGATAGAGAAACCTGCTCGATCTGAACTGACCCAAATTTTTTGAGTATGGACTGGGCTACGGATAAATATTTTTTCATGGTTTCATCTTTGTCTTCATATTCCCCCTTAACATGGTTTACTACAAGCTGAGAGTCACTAAACACTTGCAAATTTCTTGCCCCAGGTTTACTTGCTAATCGGAGCCCGGTAATCAAGGCCTCATACTCTACTTCATTATTCGTTGCTTGAAACTTGAAGCGTAAGGCGTATCGGAACTCTTCCCCCTTTGCTTTTTCATGTCCCCAAATTGTTGTTATTTGTGAGTATCATTGCAAACATTGGCTTAATCCTAATTCCGAAAGAGTTGGGAAACTGTTAAGGTAAGTTTAAACTTGTATTATGTCGTCTTCTTCCCAGATTGTATCACATAGCTATTGTGTGTGTGTATTTTTAAAATCTACAAGTTGTGGTGAAATCGGGTTCAGTCATGCTAGGATTTTAAAACGTACAGTAGACACAATATATATATATATATATATATATATATATATATATATATATATATATATATATATATATATATATATATATATATATATATATATATATATATATATATATGTGTGTGTGTGTGTGTGTGTGTGTGTGGTAATTTGTGTATTGTATTAATTAGTAAAAGTATTACAATGGTGGGTATATATATACACCATACAAAGATATTTAAGTAACTACATAACAAGTAATTATAATACAATTTCTAAGTGTTAAGTATTAATGGTATTTGCAATATTATCTTCGACACGCCCCCGCAATCCCATGGGTATAGAGTAGACACGGAGATTGGTCTTCAAAGTAGCAAAGCGTGGGTTTCCCAAAGGTTTGGTAAGTAAGTCCACAAGTTGATCCTTGGAAGTGAGAAAGGCAACATTGAGTTTCTTGGCAGCAATAAGCTCACGGACATGGTGGAAACCAATCTCTATATGCTTAGTACGCGCATGAAAGACGGGGTTATGAGCAAGGTAGGTGGCACCAATGTTGTCACACCATAAGGTGGGTGTGGGCGGAGTGATAAGCATATCAGTGAGGAGGCTGCGTATCCACTGTATCTCTGCCGCAGTATTAGATAGGGTCTTGTAGTCGGCTTCGGTGCTACTTTTCGAGACGGTAAGATGCTGTTTGGAACGCCAGCTAATAAGGTGATCGCCATGGAAAATACAGGAAGCCCCAATAGACCGTCGATTATCCGGATCAGCAGCCCAGTCAGAATCAGAGTAGGCTCACAAGTGCAAGGAGGAGCGGCGGGAGAAGTATAAACCCTTAGAGATCATGGCTTTGAGGTATCGAAGTAGACGGTTAACCGCTAACCAATGTGCTTAGGTGGGTGCATGCATAAACTTGCTGGCCTTGTGAACCGCAAAGGCAATATCCGGATGCGTAAAACTCAAGTATTGAAGACCCCCAACTACTGCACGATAGAGAGCCGGATCGGAGAATAAAGGACCCGGATCATGGTGTAGACGAGTGGAGGCTGCCATAGGGGTGGAGCACGGTTTAGACTTGTCCATATTAGCCTTTTGAAGTAATTGAAGGATGTATTTACGCTGCGTGAGGAACAAGCCATCCGGCGTGTGAAGGGCCTCGACGCTAAGGAAGTAAGATAGAGTGCCAAGATCCTTGACCGGGAAATGGGTGCATGCCAAGAAACCGAATAACCTCTTCAATATGAGTAGTGTTGTTGCCAGTGATGATAACGTCATCCACATAAATAAGGATATATAACCAAATAGAGCCTCGAGAGTAAACATATAAGGACGTATCAGCTTTGGAGCCCACAAAGCTAAACCGGGTGAGTTTAGTGAAGCGTGAGAACCATGCCCGAGGGGCCTGTTTAAGACCATATAAACTCCGCTTTAAGAGGAAAACATAGTTAGGATGATCGGGGTGAGCAAAACCGGGAGGTTGAGTCATATAAACTGTCTCAGTGAGGTTTCCATGAAGAAATGCATTTTGAATATCCACTTGCTGAAGTGGCCAATCCTGTGAAATAGCAAGAGACAACAAAACACATATAGTAACAGGTTTGACAACAGGACTCAACGTCTCGGCGTAATCAATACCCTCTGCCTGATGAAAACCTTTGGCTACGAGACGAGCCTTGTGACGTTCAATATGACCATCCGCATGGTGTTTGGTGCGAAACACCCATTTATTTCCAACTACATTCATATTCGTGCAATATGGTACTAGTTCCCATGTGTTAATACGATGCGGAGCATTAATTTCGTCTTGCATGGCATCACGCCACACTTTGTGTTTGGAGGCTTCGGTGTAGGAGGTGGGATCAAAATGTGTAGTGGTAGAGACAAGGGCTTTGGGTAAAGGATATTTAATAAAGACGGGGTTTTGTTTGGGCTTTAGTGTTTTGGTGTGTGTGAGTAGTCATAGGGTGCCGAGGGAGGGGGGGAGGTGGTGGAGGGTTCGGTGAGGGTGAATGGGGGGTTCGGTGGGTGGCGAAGGAGGCGGGGTAGCCTCGGGTGGTGGGGATCTTACGGTTGGTAGGGTCCCGGGTGGGAAATGATGTGATGGTGGTGTGAGTTTGTGAATTGTTGTTCGCGGAGCAGTAGGAATGGATGGTAAGTATGAGGGTAATAATACGGTTTGGGTTGTAGGAGAAGGGAAAGGTAATGCAGGAGTATAGGGAAACACCTTTTCATCGAAAATGATGTGGTGAAGAATGTAGACACGACCAGTAAATAGGTCAAGACACTTATAACCATGGTGGGAAAGACTGTAGCCAAGGAAGAGACAAGTTTTGGAACGAAAATCCATTTTGTGACGGTTATAAGGACGAAGGTAGGGCCAACAGGCACAACCAAAGACGCGGAAGAAGGAGTAATCGGGAAGGCGGTGATAGAAAAGTTCAAAGGGTGACTTGTTCTTCAGGACACGAGAAGGTAGGCGGTTGATAATATAGGTGGCTTTGGTGAAGGCATCTTCCCAATAAGGAAGAGGAAGATTGGAATGGGCGAGGAGAGAAAGGCCAACTTCGGTAATTTGACGGTGGCGACATTCGATAGCCCCTACTTGTTCATGAGTATGAGGACTGGAGCGACGATGGTGAATGCCTAATTGAGTTAAGATGCGTTCAAAATGACGATATTCCCCACCCCAATCAGTTTGGATGGCTTTAAGTTTGGTATTAAATTGTCTTTCGATAAGTGCTATGAAAGTTGGAAAAATAAGTTCAACATCAGATTTTCATTTTAATAATAACGATTTCCATAAAGAGAGGACTCAGTAGGTCCCCAAACATCCGAGTAAATCAAATCCAAAGGGGTACTAGAAGTAAAATCCGAAGTACGTAAAGGTAAACGATGACTCTTAGAGAGTTGACACGGAGCACAAACCGCATCCGGTGGTTTATTTGGAATTAAAATAGATAAACCACTTAAGGCCTGATGAAGAACCAGGTGGGAGCAATGACCGAGACGGTGATGCCACGTAATGATGGTGCTAGATGCAGAGTGATGGGCTTGAACAGGATTTTGAGGAAGACTGTGGTAGTGGTAGAGACCGTCACGAACAAAGCCTTTAAGAAGCGTGGTTCCCGACTAATCCTTCACAAGAAAGAAAGAGTCGTGAAATTCAAAATACACAGAGTTATCTGCACAAAAACGTTGAACTGATAAAAGATTTTTGGTTAAAGTAGGTGACACAAGGAGATTAGAGAGGTGATACGTGCGAGAGTTTGAATAATACTTAGAGGTGTCAAAGTGAGAAATAGGCAAACCTGAACCATCGCCAATGTGAACTTGCTCAGGACCGTCATAGGCTTCAGAGTTGACATTTAGGTTGCGAAAATCGTTTGTAAGGTGATGGGTGGCACCCGTATCGGGAAGCCATTCAGCGTTAGGGTTGTAGTGGGGTTGGGTTGCATAAGCTTGGGGAGGGGGGGGGGGTTACGTGGTGGTGGTGGGTTGGCTACCGGGTCAGCAGATTTCTCATACCTGTAATAACATGCATGGGTAGTATGCCCTACTTTTGCACAAATTTGACAAATAGAGGAAGTATTATCGTTACCAGCATTATTAGGACGAGGATTTCCATGTCCGCGACCACGACCACCACGCCCCCGATAATTAGGAGAGTGGCCGCGGCCACGGTTATTGGTGGAGTTGCCCTGGTGTTGTTGTAGCCGCCGGAGTAGGAGCTGTTGCGGGCAAGATTGGCTTGAGAAGGGTTGTTGGCCGAGACCGGTGCAAGAGGGGTGGGCCGATGATGCTGAATTCGGCTTTCAGTGGTGAGGAGGAGCGCATATAGTTCATCAGCAGAGATTGAGTCACGCGTGGAGACCAGGGTGACCTGAGAGTCGTAATCGGGACCGAGCCCGGTAAGGAGATAGGCCACAAAGTCGTCAGCTTGCAGTGGATGTCCGGTGAGGTGCAATTCATCGGCGATGTTCTTTAATTTAAAGTAGTATTCGATGAGCGGTGAGTTCGTTCTTCTGGTGGATGCAAGTTCGGTTCGTAATTGAACCAATTTGGCACGGCTTTGAGACGCGAAAAGAAGTCTAGAGCGCAGCCCATATGGCAGCCGAGGTGGTGGCGGTATACACTTGAAGAAGCACCTCATCGGAAAGAGATGAGGTGATCATCGACAAAATCATCTGATCAGTTTTGGTCCACGCAGCCAATTCGTCCACATAATCGGTATTTTCTTCTCGCTTTTTCAAAGCGGTGATGAGAGTTTTGGCCGGCGGTGGTAGTGTGCCATCTACGAAACCAAAAACACCTTGGCCACGAAGGTAGGGTAAGATCTGAGCGCGCCATAGATTGTAATTAGTGCGAGTCAGTTTGGTAATGTGCAACGAAGACGATCGAACGAAGGTGGGATATTTGCTGGTTGCTGCTGAGGATGAGCCATCGTCGGACATGGTTGCCGGTGAAGAGATGGCGGTGGGGCTGCGAAGAGGACAAGGCTGCGGTAGGTTTTTTTTTTGCTTTACAGTGGCTCTGATACCATGTGGTAATTTGTGTATTGTATTAATTAGTAAAAGTATTACAATGGTGGGTATATATATACACCATACAAAGATATTTAAGTAACTACATAACAAGTAATTATAATACAATTTCTAAGTGTTAAGTATTAATGGTATTTGCAATAATATCTTCGATTATATATATATATATATATATATATATATATATATATATATATATATGTGGTCATTTTACATTTCTAATCATACATTTTTGTTAAACATGACACTTGCAAGATATGCCTACAAAACAAATGTCTGCCAAAAAGACTCAAATGTTCTGCACATCATTCGCGGCGCAGTCTAGGTTGATAGAATATGCAAAAAGATCTGTCACTACCAATATAAGCAGCCAGAGAAAGAGCAGGGGCAACATCACAAATACATGATAATTCTATTGTAGGGACTCTCTATTAGAATGGACAGTCAGATTACTACCATAAGTATAACAAACAAAACAATTTTGTTTTTTCTACATATGACAGTAATCTGACAGTCCATTCTAACTGAGAGTCTCTAACTCAGAATTTTCCCACATATACAATTGTTTACGATAATACCAAGAAAGTTGGATGGATGTATGTCCGTGCATGCACGTAAGGGGAAATTTTTGGTTGGTATCTCTGCGCATGCACGTAAAGGGGCAACTAAGCATTTACTCATATTTTACATTTTAGTTGACAATTTCAGTTTCACCTTTCACCAAAAATTTCCACCTCTCCATCCCCCCCCCCCCCCCGGTTAACATTATGTATACTAAATTTGAATCAACATTATGTATTCCAATAGTTATCATCAACATTCAGCTAAATTACAATTTTGGTCCTTTAACTAGACACGTTTTTAGATTTTGGTCCTGGTTTTTCTCCGGCGACAATTTTAGTCCTGTAAGTGGTCTTTTTTTGCAAAAATAGTCCTGAACGCCGGAAAGACCACTTACAGGACTAAAATTGGTCTTTTCCGGCGACAATTTTAGTCCTGTAAGTGGTCTTTCCGGCGACAATTGTAGTCCTGTAAGTGGTCTTTCCAGCGTTCAGGACTATTTTTGCAAAAAAAAGACCACTTACAGGACTAAGATTGTCGCTAGAGAAAAACTAGGACCAAAATCGAAAAACATGTCTAGTTAGAGGACCAAAGCCTCAACATTCACACACCGGTAAATTAAGTTCACCATGCATCCATTATTGGTGGCTGATCCTGCCTGTAGACCAATTTTTAGATAATTCTTCTCTATCTTATGCAGAACCGACCTCGAGTTTGTTCCTGGAGGGGGAGTGACGTATTCACCTCTTGAAGAAGCTCGACACAAGAATAGTTCTCCATATCAAGTCCACTGCCTTTGTTCGGAGCACTTTTACAATATTTTTCTCGATCCTCACCTACTCAATTTACCTTCTTCGTCTATCTCCATTTTAATTTCATTTTTCGTAACATTTAGCTTCTTCTCTAACTTGACCTTCAAGGGTATTTATAATCCTTTTTGGGTTGAGAGAAAAACCAGGGATTGCAAAAAAGGAAAAAAAGAAAAAGAAAATAATGTTGGAAAATAATGGTTAAAATGGATGTGTTAAATGATATGTCATATTGGGCCTATTGGGCCTAAGTGGTGAATGGAAAGTGTTAGTATTAAAGGGAAAATTGGAGAAACCAATTTCTCCCACATTGGAAGGAAGGATGGAAAAGAGCCAATATATATATGATGTTGCTTTAGTGTAGTGGTAAGAAATTACCAACTTTATACACCGTTCTCTACGCGCGGGCGCAGGGGGGGTGCAAATCCGGATGGATTTCAGCTTGAACTTGTGTGCGAGCGCACGTCCTGCGGACACGAATGCAACTCGATTCAAAGGCTCCCAGTGAAGATTCGGTTTTGCAACATGAACCTTTATTTTTCGAACTGAATGCTGAAAATTCTCTCGAGCATCTGTGCATATCGACATCGACATCATGCATACTGTGACCTTCCAACTGACAACACTTATGGCATATACTGATACTGTGCCTGTTCCAATTCTGAGCTTTAATGACATTCATTTCGTGGTAATGAAGCTGAGGCTGTTCCACTTCATATTCCATCGGTTCCTAGCTCTTCTCTACAGAATAAAGCCTATATAAACAGACTTCATCATCAGTTCTTCAGGAGATAATACAAGAAAACCAGCAATCTGCTTCTTCTTACCTCTTTTCTACATGAAAACTGAGAGTTCAAACTACAAGGTTCTTAAGCAATTGAAGGTGTTGTGCTTCTGTCATTGCTACCCGTTCTATCTGGGAGATTAACGCCCCTGCTTTGAAGCTCACGGCACACGAAGGTGAGGGGACGAATTAGTCTTAAGGAAACTGTGTGCAACACAGGGCTCGGATCATATATCCTTTTCTGTTCTCTTTGCAAGTGTAATTCGATTTTGGTATTCTTCATTTCATTGTAATTTTTCTTTCGTTTATGAATAAGATTGTCCAACAATCTTAAGACTAATTCTGATAATTCTTGTTCATTGACGGAAAGAATTGAGAACGAACAGTTTGAATAACTGTGTTGAATCGAGCTGGTTCTTGTGTTGAACAGTTTTGATCTTAATAAAATGTTCATAACAGTTTTGTGATTCAGTTTTCAGTACTTGAAGAAAGCAAATCGAGCTGTGTATAAAACAAGCTGACTGTTTAAAACGAGCTGAATTTTAAACGAGCTGTTTTAAACGAACTGCTTAAAAACGAGCTGTTTATTAAACGAGTTGTTTTATTGAAAAACGAGCTGTTTGATTAAACGAGCTGTCTCATTAAAACCAAGCTGGTTGTGTTTAAAACGAACATTGGTTCAATAAACCGAGTTCTAAACGAATCTTTGTTGAATTGAGTATAGATCAATTAAAAATTGTTCTATAAATTGTTGAAAGGAAATTTAATCAATTTGTGTGTTAAATTTCAGAAATGACAACCAGTACGGCTCAGAATGGTGCTGATGATCAGACTCAGCCTTTGGCTATGGTGCAACAAGTGCCAAATCGAGGTGTTGCTCCTATGAATCATTGTGAGAGGCCTGAAAAATTCAATGGGCTGAATTTTAAGAGATGGCAACAAAAGATGATGTTTTATCTCACAACATTGCGTTTGGCAAAGTTCCTAACTGAGGATCCACCAACAATAGAAGGGGAGCCAGATCAAGATTTTCCGTTTGCCATGGATGAATGGAAACAATCTGATTATCTTTGTAGACATTATGTAATGAATTGTTTATGTGATTCATTGTATGATGTTTATTGTGATAAAAAGAGTGCAAAAGAATTGTGGGAGGAACTAGATCAAAAGTATAGAACCGAAGATGCTGGTACAAAGAAATTTGTCGTTGGCAGGTTCTTGGAGTACAAGATGGTGGTAGACCACTCATGGAACAAGTGGAAGAATTTCAGTTGATTCTTCACGAGATTCAAGCTGAAAAGATGGAGCTTAGTGAAACTTTCCAAGTCGCTTGTGTTATTGAGAAATTACCAAATGCGTGGAGAGATTTCAAGAATTACCTTAAGCATAAGCGAAAGGAAATGAGCATGAAAGATCTTGTTGTTAGGCTTCGTATTGAAGATGACAATAAGAAATCTGATAAAAGAGGAAATTACTCTCAGAATCTTGCAAGGGTCAACGTGGTAGAACATGGCCAAAGCTCGAAAAAGAACAAGTTTGTCAAGAAATCAAAAACGGGACCAAAAGCTAAATTGGGACCGAAAGGTGGCATTGAAAAACCTAAGTTCCAAGGGAAATATTTCAATTGTGACAAGATTGGACACAAATCTGCTGATTGTAAGCTACCAAAGAAGAAGGTTTCTGAAGCAAATATTGTTCAAGGCATGGAAGATATTGATCTTTGTGCTGTTGTGTCAGAGGTGAACATGGTGGATTCAAATCCTAGAGAATGGTGGGTAGACACCTGGAGCTACAAGGCACATATGCTCGACAGGAAGTGTTTACTAAGTTCGAAAGTCAGTTCAAGGTAATGAGACTTTGTTCATGGAAACTCGGCTACTTCGCTATAATTTGGAAAAGGAGAAGTGATTTCAAGATGACTTCGGCAAGCATCTAACTCTGAAGAATGTGCTATATGTCCCGGATAAGCGCAAGAATCTGGTGTCTGGAGTTCTGTTGAATAAGAATGGCTTCCGTCTTGTTTTAGAGTCCGACAAGTTTACTTTAACTAAGAGTGGTATGTATGTCGGTAAGGGGTATGCATGTAATGGCATGGTCAAGCTGAATGTAATGGCTGTTAGGCCAAACAATATTAATAATAATATTTCCGGTTCTGCTTACTTGGTTGAGTCACCTTCCTTATGGCATGGTAGACTAGGACATGTTAATTACGATTCCATGCGTAGATTAATAAGTCTAAAATACATCCCCAAATTCGAAATTGATAAAGAACATAAGTGTGAAACTTGTGTTGAAGCGAAATTAACAAGAGCGTAAAATTGTGCAATCGAGAGGCGGAAATAATTATTGTATTACCTTTATCGATGACTGCACTAAATATTGCTATGTATATTTGTTAAAAGGAAAATATGAAGCAATAGATAAATTTATTCTATTCGTAAAGAAGTTGAGAATCAACATGGAAAAAGATCAAAATACTCCGAGCGATAGAGGTGGTGAATATTTGGCACCATTAGTGATTTTTGTGCCGAACATGGGATTATTCATGAAATAACCGCGCCATGGTCACCACAATCGAACGGAGTTTTCGAAGGAAAAATCGAACATTGAAAGAAATGATGAATTCAATGTTGTTGAGTTCAGGAGTATCACAAAACTTGTGGGGGAAGCTATCCTTTCTAGCAATTATCTTTTAAATAAGATACCCGAAAGAAACAAGAGAAAACTCCTTATGAAGCTGTGGAAAGGTAAACCACCTTCTTACAAATACTTGAAAGTGTGGGGTGCCTTGCAAAGGTGCTCGCACTTACACTACACCCAAAGTAGTAAAGATAGAATCAAAAACTGTTGATTGTATATTCATTGGATATGCACACAACAGTAGTGCTTATCGATTTCTTGTGTATAAGTCGATAATCACGAAATACATAAAAATACGATAATGGAATCGAGAAATGCATCATTCTTTGAGAATGTATTTCGGCTAAAACAAATGAACCTAGTTCATTAAAGCGTGTTCATGTTAGGATCACCCTTCCAACAAGTAAATGAAGAAGAGCCAACCGAGGTTGAGCCAAGAAGAAGTAAGAGGTCGAGGACTGAAAAAATTTTTGGTGAAGACTTTATCATTTATATGATAGAGACAGATCCTCAAAGCTTTAAAGAAGCTACAACTTCTTCTGAAGGTCCAATGTGGAAAGAAGCAATAAATAGTGAAATAGACTCTATATTGCAAAATCATACTTGGGAGTTAGTTGATCTACCTCCAGGATGTAAGCCACTAGGATCAAAATGGATCTTTAAGAGGAAAATGAAACCCGATGGATCTATTGATAAATATAAGGCTAGACTAGTAATAAAAGGTTATAGTCAAAAGAAGGTCTTGATTATTTTGACACATATTCTCCAAAGGATTTAGAATAACTTCCATTAGGATGGTACTTGCTATAGCCGCTTTATGTAATTTAGAAGTACATCAAATGGATGTGAAAACCGCTTTCTTAAATGGAGATTTAGAAGAAGAAATCTACATGGAACAACTCAAGGTTTTTCTAGTCCAGACAAGATAAGAAAGTGTGTAAATTGGTTAAGTCATTATATGGCTTAAAACAAGCACCAAAACAATGGCATCAAAAGTTTGATCATGTTATGCTTCAAAAAGGTTCAAAACCAATGAATGTGATAAATGTATTTACATGAAAGAAACAAAAGATGGCTATGTCATCTTATGTCTTTATGTGGATGACATCTTGATAGTTGGTAGTAATGATAAGATGATCAAATCTACCAAAGATATGTTAAACAATGATTTGAAATGAAAGATATGGGTTTAGCAGAGATGATATTGGGAATTAGAATTACAAGAAATTCTAATGGTCTCATTTTGAGTCAATCTAATTATATTGATAAAATCCTAGAAAAATTCAATAAAGATGACTCAAATGAAGCTAGAACTCCAATAGATCAAAGTCAACCTTTGTTCAAAAATAAAGGTGAGGTGTATCTCAATTAAAGTACACGCAAGGATCATTGGAAGTCTAATGTACTTAATGAGTTGTACTAGACCGGATATCGCTTATTGTTGTTGAAAGTTTGAGTAGATATACTAGTAATCCGAGTCATGAACATTGGAAAGCTATAGTGAGGTTCTTGAGATACTTAAGATATACTCGTAAGTATGGCCTTCACTATACAAGAGAACCAATTGTTATAGAAGGATATATCGATGCAAATTGGATTTGATTCAAAGGATTCAAAATCCACAAGTGGTTTTGTATTCACGTTAAGCGGTGGAGCCGTGTCTTGAAATCTTCCAAACAAACCGTGATAACCGGATCCACAATGGAATCTGAGTTTGTAGCCTTAGATAAAATGTGGGAAGAGGCGAATGGTTGAATCAATTCTAGAGGATATTCCTCAATAGCGAAGCTAGTGCCAGGAATATGTATTCATCGTGACAACCAATCGATTGGAAGAGCACGAATATAATGTATAATGGTAAGTCTAGCACATACGCCGAAGACATAATTCCATTAGACAACTACTCTCAACTCGGTACGATTACCTTAGACTATGTTAAGTCGAGAGGACAATCTTGCGGATCCGCTTAACCAAAGGTTAAATAGAGAGGCATTGCTAAATCATCAAGAGGAATGGGACTAAAGCCCATGGAATAAAACTTTTATGAAGGAAAACCCAACCTTGTAGATTGGAGATCCCAAGATCTTGGTTCAACGGGAAAACCTAATTGCCGGAAGTAAAGTCACCTGGAGGGGTAACCTCAAGCTCATTCCTAAGATGATGAAAAGCAGTGAGATTGAACGAGGATAAGCACATGTAAGAGCTTTTAATGATTTGTGTAAGAAGAATATTTTGAGAAAATTCTGAATTACAGAATCACCTATGTTAGAGAGAAGAGGGCCGCTTCAAAGGGAATTGTGAGGACGTAATTCTTAGAAACTCTTACTGAACCAGGCAGATGTCCACGGCCAAAATGGACATAACCGCAAGAACCTATGTTGATAGGTAGATGCAGTGTGGTTGATATGTCATCATTTATATCAACGGCGAGAATAGTTCAAGGACATTGCGCCTACTAGTCACCAAGAAAGTAAACATATTTAATCAAGGAAGGTTCAAAGGGTCACACCTACCTATCCTATGCATTGATCTACCGCCGAACTCTCAATTTCATTCTTAGAGCCTTTGTTAGGGTTTAAACACTATTCCATTCATGTGAGGGATTGTTGGAAAATGATGGTTAAAATGGATGTGTTAAATGATATGTCATATTGGGCCCATTGGGCCAAGTGAGTGAATGGAAAGTGTTAGTATTAAAGGGAAAATTGAGAAACCAATTTCTCCCACATTGGAAGGAAGGAAGGAAAAGAGCCAATATATATATGATGTTGCTTTAGTGTAGTGGTAAGAAATTACCAACTTTATACACCGCCTTCACGCACGGGCGCAGGGGGTGCAAACCGGATGGATTTCACTTGAACTTGTGTGCGGCGAAAGCGCCCCGCACACGAATGCAACTCGATTCAAAGGCTCCCGAGTGAAGGTTCGGCTTTGCAACATGAACCTTTATTTTTCGAACTGAATGCTGAAAATTCACTCGATCATCGTGCATATGCCGATATCGACATCTGTGCATATATCGTGACCTTCCAACCGACAACACTTATGGCATATCGACATCGTACTGTTCCCATTCGAGCTTTAATGACATTCATTTTGTGGTAATGAAGCTGAGGCTGTTCCACTTCATATTCCATCAGTTCCTAGCTCTTCTCTACAGAATAAAGCCTATATAAACAGACTTCATCATCAGTTCTTCAGGAGATAATACAAGAAAACCAGCAATCTGCTTCTTCTTACCTCTTTTCTACATGAAAACTGAGAGTTCAAACTACAAGGTTCTTAAGCAATTGAAGGTGTTGTGCTTCCTGTCATTGCTATCCGTTCTATCCTGGGAGATTAACATCCTGCTGAAGCTCACGGCACACGAAGGTGAGTGTATGAATTAGTCTTAAGGAAACTGTGTGCAACACAGGGCTCGGATCATATATCCTTTTCTGTTATCTTTGCAAGTGTAATTCGATTTTGGTATTCTTCATTTCATTGTAATTTTTCTTTCGTTTATGAATAAGATTGTCCAACAAATAATGGATTTGATTTTAGGCATTTAGTAAATTTTAAGGTTAAGGAGGAAGGAAATGGAGATAAACCAATGGAAAAGGTCTGATACAATTTTGAAAATGGAAAAAAACCGTTATTTTATAGTATAATAGAATCCACAATCTATACTTCGCATCTTCTTTCTGTTCAGTTCAAACGTAAAAATAAACTTTACAATCTCTCATTGCCTTTTTGTTTTCCTGCCATTTGTTGGACATAGTATTTGAAATCAATATTGTGTTGCTTTTAAATTGAATGAACTGTGCATTAAATATACATCACTGCAAATCCCAGGAGGCTCGGGATTACATTTCCATGGATCACACTGAAATACTGGGCAAACATGTTCCTCCCTTCTGTCCTCGGTCACCTCATCGGTCACCGCAATAAAAAGGGATTTATCCGCTCAGTTCTTCTTGGCCCTGTATTCATCCCTGCCGAGGCCGACATGCCTCTTATCCTTACCCTTTTTCGCCGGTTTCTTTGAAAGCACAACGGCTAGTTCTACGTGAACGCCAAAAGGGGGGCTCTGGTGCCTGAAGTCCCGATATCAACGACAATTCGTTTCAATGGAGGAGCACCCTCCCGAACGCCCGAAGACCTCACAACCTCAGCTGCCTATTTTGTTTTGGGAGCAAAGCTTACCCTTTTTATACGTGTGGTCACTGCATACATTAAAGAAAATCAACCTTACAGATACAGAAACTACGGCCAAGGAAAAAAAGGCCTGAAACACAAGTTTAAGAGATGAAAAATCTTACATGTTTCCCTCTGGTCTTCAGAGAGAGAGCGATAATCGTTTGAATCTCTTGTCCCCAATTCAACTACTTCTACAATGTGAGAAGAGTAGTTTGGAGTCTGAAGACTCTTTTTCTAGTTACAGAAGTAATTGACATCGTTAGCAGGAGCGTCGGTAGGATATGGATCCTAAATGGTATCCTCACTAGCCTATGGCCTCGCCACGAGACCGTTGACAACTTGAATAAAAAAAAGTCATTTTCCACTCCCTAATTTAAGAATACCTTCTGCTAGGAGACTGAACTTCATTTTCCCGTTTTGGCACATAAAATAGAACCAGTCTGGAGACCCTTCTCTTGGATATGGATTATTTGGACTTGAATGGATCCAAGAGGGAGAAAGTGAAATAATATAAAATGAAATAATGATTAAAAAGTTGAAATCTTGTGTATTGAAATTTGTGTATATGAAGAAATGATTGCTGAGAAAAATTTTAATGAAGTGTTATTGGTGAGAATATCCTTTACTTGGGAATAGATGAGCCCACCCGGGTTTTCTTTGTCTTCATAGTGTTGGCAGATTGGCCGGAATCCTTTTGGAAAGAAGAACTCTAATTGTTAGCCATAAAAGCCAATGACATGTTTTGACTATCTGAAGAAGTAGATGTAGTGTAAATAGTCCGATTAGCTTGATCCCATATAATCTGGGTACGTGGCGGACTTATGAAATATTTTCAGTGAAGGCACCACAATTGACAATCCACCGTGAACACCGATGGTATTTTATATAATTTAACAGTAAAAATTCTTCGTTTCTCGAATCTCAATGGGTATTTTGTTCCCCCTCCCCTATGGCTTTGGGTCCGCCTCTGTACTAGGTGCTATGGATATGACGTCCGGTCATACCCATGTCAATTGATAATTAAGCCAAATGGGGAAATATGTATTTTTTTTCTCACAAGGTATCACGTGGATGCCAAGTAGCGAATCAAAGATCCGCCGACCTTGGGTAGCATATAATAGTTTGTTTAATTGGGTGTTGTATGTTGTTGAATTGGGTGTTGCATATTGTTCTGCACGATTTTTGACATACGGTCATAAATTTGTCAATTGTTTTTCCATATCACACATATTTTTGGACTAGTCAATAACCAGTACATTACACGGGCACGTATGATGTAGGATAAAGGCGAAGGGATGGGGTAGCCCTACGCCATACTCCATTGCATCCTACCTCTCTTCCCGCCCTACTCACTGCTACCATACCCTACCCACCACCCTATCCTACTCTACCCTACATCACCATATCTTACCCTCGACATCCTACCTACCTAAACCATTATCTACTCTACTCCATTATCACCCACCCTTCCCTACCCTACCTTACCCATCATACCACCCTACCTTACCCACCATCCCACCCTTATCTACCTGACCCTACCCACAACCCCATCGTACCCTACCCACCACCCAACCCTACCCTACCATATCCACCATTCCAATCTAACATATCTTACACACCACACTACCCTACCTTACCTTACCCACTACGCCAACCTATCCTACCCTACTCTACCATACCCTACCCTACCTTACCCACCACTTCACCTTACCCGACCAAACCCTTCCCACCCCTACCTTACCCTACCCACCATTCTACTCTACCATAACCAACCCACCACACCACCCTACCTTATGTTACCCACTACCTCAACCTACCTTACCCTACACTACCCAACCCTACCCTACCCTACCAACGCTACCTTACCCACCACTTCACCCTACCTACCCTACCACACCTTACCCACCACCACCCCTTACCTTACCCTACCCTACCCTACCCACAACCATCCCACCCTACCCTACCTTACCCACCACCCTACCATACCCTACCCACCACCCGTCATACCCTACCTTACCCATCACCCCACCTTATTCAAATACGCTTCCTACATACCTTACCTGCCTTAGCATTAAATGATGTGACTAATTCCAAGGGGATGATCTAATCTAAGAATATATCGTATTATTGACAAATTTGAATTTAGTTATTTTTCAAAATATAATTTAATATATGAATATTATGTATCAATGGATGACTCTAATTTGTATAGAATGATTTTTTTCGTAACATTTTTGAATTTATTTATGTTCCATATAATTATAATTAATTTAAAATTGTTTTAGAGGATTATTTTCTTTTGGCATATTTGAAATTGTTTTTTTTGGTTTTGAAAATGCAATTTAATGTAAGAATATTTCATATTAAATGACACATTTATTTAATCTAAAAACATTCGCATTAAACCGCAAACATTTGAATTTAGTTAATCTTCAAAATATAATTGATTGTATGAATATTTAGCATTAAAGAGTGACTATTTTGTAGGCAATGACTTGAATGTAAGAATATTTTGAATTAATTGGCAATCTTGATTATAGTTATGTTATAAACATAATTTAATGTAAAAATATGTGAAATTAAATGAGGTAGCTAATTTGTAGGTTCCTAAATTTTTTTTGTAGGGGATGACTTAATCTAATAGTATCTCGTATTAATTAGCATCGTTGATATTAGTTATTTTTCAAAATGTAATATAATAGGGCATCTAATTTGTAGGGATGACATTAATGTAAGAATATTTTGTATTAATTGGTAAATTTAAATATAATTTTTTTTAAAACCGTAATTTAATGTAAGAATATTTGACATTAATTAGGGTGACTAATTTCTAGGGATGTATTTAATGCTAAAATATTTTGCATTAAATGACATATTTGAGATTAGATATTTTTTTAAAATATAAATTAATGTTTGAATATTTTTCATTAATTGGTAATATCGATTTATCATTTTTAAATATTATAATTTAATGCAAAAATATTTTGCATTAAGTGCCACAAATTTATGAACATTTGAAATTAATTGTGAAGGCTATTTTATAAAGATGTAAAATATTTAATTAAATTATGTAAAACCGCAAAACGAAAAATGAATAAAAATAATTAAAAATATAATGGAAAAATGGCAAATCAGCTGCACTTCTGAATCATCTTATCTCAGCAAGAGGTTTGAATACAAAAATGATAGATCAAAAAGTATAATAAAGCACCCTTAGCATCTTCGATTACGTTGTATTATTGAGTCGAAGAATATTTTGCATTGATTGGTAAAATTGAATTTATCATTTTTGAAACATTATAATTAAGGTGATATTGAGCATTAAATAACATAAATTCAAGAATATTTGTAATTAATTGGGATGAATAATTTATAGGAATGTATTTAATGTGATAATATTTATCATTAATTTATATGGATGTATTTAATGTCTGCACGCTTCGCAATAAATGGAATATTTCGGTTGGAATATTCGGTTGAAATTTTGGTAATAATTGAATTTGACATAATAAGTTGTGATGTGAATGTCATAATTTTTGAAATAAGTTAATTAAAGGAATAGGGTTTTAAATTATCGGAATAATTGAAAATGATAAGGATGTAATTATAGGAATCATTATAATTAATTCGTGAATATTTTGTTTGAAATTTTCAAATAATTAAAACTGACATAATTGTTGGGATGTTAATGGCGTAATTTTCAAGTTAATTATATGAATCATTTTAATTAATGCAGGAATATTTGGGTGAAACTTTTGAAATAATTGAAATGAGTTAGATGTCTGCACAAACCAACTACATATAAAGAACGACAAAAGAAAAAATATTAAAAAAATCCCATCACATCAAGGTGACAGGATTCGAACCTATGGCCCTCTGTACCCAAAACAGATGCGTTGACCAGACTGCGCTACACCTCGTCTCACCACCCCGGAGCATATAGATCCACCCGATCGATGCCGCCATTTTTTATTTGAAAAAATAACAAAAAAATGTTTTAATTGATTTTTGTAATTAAGGTAGCCGGAGTTTCTAATATGAAATGAGAAGAATGTGAGTTTGGGAAAGATTGAGAAATGAAATATATATAGATAGGGTATTTATTAGAGGAATCAAATTTTAATTGATTTTTCTAATTAGGAGAAATTAATTTTGTAATTATGGTAGGGTTTTTTTTTTTTTTTTCATATTTTAGGGTAGCCAAATTTTGTGTAGGTTTTTTTTCTCCATATTTTAGGGTAGTCGAATTTTGCAATTATGGTAGGTTTTTTTTTTTTTTTTTTTTTTTTGCATATTTAATGGAATTATGATTTTCAGCCTAAACCCTAAAATGAAATTTGATAAAGTCGAATATTGTAATAAGTGTGAACTGTAAATAGTGTTATTGGAGAAAGATGTTATTTATCTAGAAAATAAAATTTAAAAAAGTCAAATTTTGTAATTATTGTGAAATGCAAGTACTGTGATTGGTGTGAGAGGTTGTGTAGTAGAATATCAAATTTTGTAATAAGAGCACTTGCATCAGATTCTCTAAGATAATACTTTATTTTACAGTTTTAAATACATATTTTTCTAGTTTACATAATCTTTATCTAAGATGAAATGCATTAGATTCTCTATTTTACATAATTAGCTGTATAAGTGGAAAATTTGTAATCTGGATAAATACGGTATATGTAAGGAAATTTTAAAGAATCTGTAGTTTACAGTAAAATGTAGAGTATCAACTGCACTGCTACTTTTCCTAAATCTGAATGTTGAAATCTTTAAAATATAGTTTTTAAAGGATTTATTGTATCTACTTCAAGTGCTCTACGGGCATGTTTTAGGATGGCTAATTTACAGAGATGTAGTTAATATAAGAATATTTTGTATTAAATGACATAGATAGGGTATTTATTAGGGGAATCAAATTGTAATTGAATTTTCAAATTAGGGTAGCCGAATTTTATAATTATGGCAGGTTTTTTTTTTTTTTTTTTTTTTTTTTTTTTTTTTTTCATATTTTAGGGTAGCCAAATTATGTGTAGGTTTTTTTTTCCCTTAGCCAAATTTTGCAATTATGGTAGTTTTTTTTTGCATGTTTTACGGAATTATGATTTTCAGCCTAAACCCTAAAATCAAATTTGATAAAGTCAAATGTTGTAATAAGTGTGAACTGTAAATAATGTTATTGGGGAAAGAGGTTATATTAGGAAAATCAATTTTAAAAAGTCAAATTTTGTAATTATTGTGAAATGTAAGTAGTGTGATTGGCGTTAGAGGTTTTTTAGTAGAAAATCAATTTTCGTAATAAGGGCATGTTTTAGGATGGCTAATTTATAGGGATGTAGTCATGAGAATATTTTGTATTAAATGACATATTCGGTCTATATTTTTAAATTATTCCAATTTTCCGTTCAACAATTATTGTATCATATTTAATTGATATTTTTTTTTTGTAATTATGGTAGGGGTTTCTTTTTCATATTTTAGGGTAGCCGAATTTTGTGTAGGGTTTTTTCCCCATATTTTGGGTAGCCGAATTTTGCAATTATGGTAGGTTTGATTTTAATCAACTATTATATTACACTCTAAAATTTTATAATTATTGTGTAGTGTACGTATTAATTTCCGATTGTATATTTTCTAATTAGTGTGAATTGTAAGTAGTTATTTTGAGGTAATAAATGTTTACATTTTTTGTATTTAACTAATAATTATGATTTTCAGCCTAAACCCTAACAATATGATTTTCAATTTTAAACCCTAAAAAATAACAAAAATAAGTAAAATAAAATTAAAACAAAAATCCAAAAATTCTTACAGCTACATGTTTGCACAAATCAACTACATATAAAGAACGACAAAAGAAAAAATATTAAAAAAATCCGCCATTTTTTATTTGAAAAAATAACAAAAAATATTTTAATTGATTTTCGTAATTAGGTTAGCCGGATTTTTTAATTTGAAATGAGATGAATGTGAATTTGGGAAAGATTGGGAAATGAAATATATATAGATAGGGTATTTATTAGGGTAATCAAATTTTAATTGATTTTTCTAATTTGGGTAGCTGAATTTTGTAATTATGGTAGGAATTTTTGTTTTTTTTTTTTTTTTTTTTTCATATTTTAGGGTAGCCGATTTTTGTGTAGGTTTTTTTCTCCATATTTTAGGGTAGCCGAATTTTGCAATTATGGTAGGTTTTTGTTTTGTTTTGTTTTTTGTTTTTTTTTTTGCATATTTTACGGAATTATGATTTTCAGCCTAAACCCTAACAATATGATTTTCAATCCTAAAGCCTAAAAAAATAACAAAAATATGTACAAATAAAATTAAAACGCAAATCCAAAAATTTGTACCATGTACGGAGCTAGATGTCTGCACCAATCAACTACATATACAGTAAAGAAGACGAAGAAAAATATTAAAAACCGCAATTTTTATTTGTAAAATAACAAAAATATTTTAATTGATTTTTGTAATTAGGGTAGCTAGATTTTCTAATATGAAATGAGATGAATGTGAGTTTGGGAAATGAAATTTTAATTGAAATGAGATGAATGTACCAATGGAATGGTTGAAGGAAGTATGATACTCTTACCTGGATAGTGGATAGCCAAATTTTTGCAATTTTTTTATTGCAAAAAATAACAAAAATATAGTCTAAACCCTAACAATATGATCTTCAACTTAAACCCTAAAAAAAATTAGAATTTGATTTTCAGCTTTAAACTTTAAAAAAACTAACAAAAATATGTACAAATAAAATTAAAATGCAAATCTCCAAAAACAATTCTAATATGAAATGAGATGATCAATGTGAGCTTGGCCAAGATTCAGAAATCATACCTTGCAATGGTTTAATGAAGTGAGATGCCAATGAAATGGTTGAATCAAATTTTAATTGATTTTTGTAATTAGGGTAACCGGATTTTCTAATATGAAATGATATAAATGTGAGTTTGGGAAAGATTGGGAAATGAAATATATATTGATAGGGTATTTATTAGGGGAATCCATTGTTAATTGATAGGGTATTTATTAGGGGAATCAATTGTTAATTGATTTTTCTAATTAGGAGTAGCAAGAATTTTGTAGTTATGGTGTTTTTTCTTTTTCTTTTCCATATTTTAGGGGGGCCGAATTTTGCAATTATGGTAAGTTTTTTTTTGGGCATATTTTACAGATTTGGAGCGGGTCAAAACGGGTAATTGGGTTAAATTTCTTCCTCTATATATTATATTTATAGATATATAGATATATAGATATCCAATCCTATACCTGTAATTATGGGGCAATATATAGATAAAAACATGAGGTCAATACCTTAAAGCAAGGGAGTCAATTTCACATATATGTGTTTATAAAAAACAATTCTCTACTATTTATATATAATATTTTTATTTTAGTGGGTCGGTCGCACCACAAAGCTCTATGTAGAGCCGCCCATGTATGCATGGACAGGAAACGAAGGAAAAAAGATTTTTTTTTTATCAAGAGTTTACTGTGGTGCAAATCGGAGGAAAATGAGAGTGGAGCAGCCGGCGATTAGGAGAAACAGGGGACCGGCTGCGGCAATAAGAAAAGAAAGAAGAAAAGGAGGGGGAAAAAGATGATCAAGAAAAGAACAAGAGTAATCGGTCTTAGTTTTTCGATCCTATTCATGAAATAAGAACTAGTAAACATAAGTAAGGCCGTCCTGGCGTACGCCCAAGATGCCACGCGCAGCGCCCATCGATTTTTTTGTATTTAAGGGCCCCGATAAGTTCATTCACCATGCCAGATTAAATCTGCATACCATGACTTTTGAATTTGTAAGACATCTTGGCCAAAACAATTTAATTGATACAAAAGCAAAGTGTTAGAATAAATAAAGCAATTTGTGTGGGACCCGGCTATCCGTCTATTTCCCATTCCCCTCAATGTCCCATTAGCTTGCTCACTCCCTAAAACAATATAGTTGTCTCTGTAAATTTTGTTTAATTATTATCTCTTTCCTAATACATCTATATCCCTAGAAGAAATTTCTGCAGCTGGCATGACGACTCCATTCGGAATTCTGATTAGTCGGGCCATTAGTCTGATAGGAAGTTTTAAGCAAAATGTGAAGAGAAGAGTAAGAGAGCAAAGCTGCTGAGTTCTGTTCACAATGGCTGAATAAATACAGATTACAAGTCGTAACGCCTACCGTAATCACTCCTAAAAATATGCTATTTCGAATATTCTATAATCACTCGTCGCCTAATATAACTCTATACAATATTCTGGAAATCAAACAAAATATACACTATTATTATTCTCATTCTAATACAAAAATTTATTATCTCCATCCCAAACAAATTGTAACCTTTAACAAAAACATGGTCACTTGGAAAATGAATAGCCTCTCACGAGCAGGAAAACGAGTTCTCATTCAAAGCTCGTTATCCCCTCAGCCGTACTATATTATGCAGACTTCATTGCTGCCAATTACAACGATAAATAACTTGGAAAAAACCTGTAGAAATTTCTTTTGGGGTGACGATGAGTACGGGAGAAAGATGCATACCGTGGCATGGGATACCATATGTAAATCGAAGGAGGAAGGGGGGCTGGGCCTAAAGAGACTTTACGAAATGAACATTGCATTATTGGGGAAATTGGTGGGCTCTTATTACGCTGATAAATACACTTTGGATACAAGTGCTATCTCATAAGTGCAAGCAGCTATCAATCAAACCAAAAACAGGGAGTTCTCCAACCTGGAGGGCCATAAGCAAGGCCTTTTCACACTTGGCAGAGGGAGTGTAAGCAATCCATGGTGGATATGTGTGGATAGAACAACCCACGGGTAAATATACAGTGGCTTCAGGTTATGCGTTCCAAATGGGAACTCCGGATTCGGTTGATCTTGGAGATTTTCGGAGAGGAATTTGGGAGCTAAAAGGTCCAATGAGGGGCAACTACCTCCTGTGGATGATGGCACACGATGCACTCCCCGTGAACGAAATGCTATATGAAAGGCTGTTATGGCAGACCCCATGTGGAATGTTTGTGAAGGGTAGCGAGACCATACTCCATGCGGCTAGAGACTGCTCTTGGGCTAGGAGTATATAAAACCAATGCGTACCTGATGAAACGAATGATAAATTTTTGGAACCAACAGTGTAAAAGAGTGGTTGAACTTGAATCTAAGAAGTAATGACAGTAAGTGGCGCTATATGTGGAGGAAAATCACCTACGGTGTATGGGTGTGGAGAAACAGGATCACTCATGGACACGATGAATGTCTTCCTGTCAAGTCGGTGAAAGTTAACATTAAAAACTTTAGATTGGGCAGATAGATTAAAAGAATTTTTATTTGTTTTTCCTCATACGAAAGACATGATGTATTCCCAAATTTGGTTTTAGCAAGACTCCAAACAGGTTCTCTATACTCAGATCCTATCTCTAAAATGAAGATAAAAATAAAGTTTCTTTAATATTTCTACACAAAGAGTAGTCTCTATCTCCATTTATTTTTGGGATATGAGCAAATGCATCCCTACTTGGGGATGCACTATTTAATCGCCCTAAACATATTTAATTGTTAAAAATTATAGGGATAGGGACGTCACTTTGAGTTAAATAATAAATATTTAATGATACAACAGGGCCATGGGTAGAATATGTATTATTTAATTTTATTTGAAATGTTATAGGGATAAGTATATTGACGTCATTGTAGAGTTTTGAATTAAGATGTTCAGAAAATAGTGATATGTATTATTTTATATTATTTTAGTGATAAAATTTGGGGCTCTGCTAATGCTCTTAGCCTATTACATGCCATGCCAATAAGAGCGATCCTTTCACACTCAAAAAAAAAAAAAAAACATAGTCTAATAATAAGTGTGATATTGTAAAACTATTACATGACTTTAGACTTTCATAGTAGATATCGTAAAAATTTTAATAACTATATTTTAGAGATTTCATATGAAAATTAATATCGCACTGTGATACTCTATTTTTACAATAAAACATGATTCTATAAAATTTTCTTTACATCTACAACATTCATCCAGGTTTCAAAACTTTTCTTTATAGCGATTTTGTAAACTAGAAAAAACTTGTATTAAATGTCTACACGGATAAGGATAATCCATAAACCGAACCGAATCGGGGTAATTGCTCGGTTCGGTTAATAAGTGCTATGGTTTGGTTTTCGGTTTTCAAAATGGAAAATCGAAATTTTCGGTTCGATTTACGGATAGTCCAGTAAATTATCCGAATCGAAACCTAAACCGAACCAAAAACCAAACCGTTTATATCCGAACCGAAACCAAATAGAAAAAACCAAACCGTTTATAACCATATAGTGAATCAAACTATTGTAATTGTATAATTTGGATGAATTTCGGTTATTTCTATTTGGTTTTTCGGTTAATCAACCAATTATTTCGGTTCGGTTCAATTTATTTATCTCTAATTATTTAGTTTTGATTTTATTTTGGTTTTTCGGTTAACCGAACCAGTTATTACGGTTCGGTTTAGTTCGGTTTTCTTTTAGAAACGGTTCGGATTCGGTTCAGATTTTCA
The DNA here is from genome assembly GCA_026214975.1 of Gentiana macrophylla. Lineage (NCBI taxonomy): Eukaryota > Viridiplantae > Streptophyta > Magnoliopsida > Gentianales > Gentianaceae > Gentiana > Gentiana macrophylla. The sequence continues at coordinate 29,093,977 of CM047808.1, forward strand.
ATTAACCGAAAATTTTGGTTCGGTTTCGGTTATAGCCATTAACCGATCCGAACCGAACCTTGTACACCCTTGTATTTAAAAATATAAAATAAAAAGATTCGTTATGATAATCACGCAACCGCTCTTATCCCTTTAATCTTCAAATCTTCCTTTAACTCATTAAATATCTAATAATAATTTCATCTGTTAAAACTATGCATTTAATAAGGAGTTTATATGTCCATATAATAATAAAAGATAACTTATTTATTAAATTTATTAATTTGAATAAAAAATGTCATTTTGTAGGCTCACAAGTAGTATTACAATTCGAACTTGATGTTTTATATTTAAGTATGTTTATCAACATACTAAATTTATAGTTACAGTTGAACCTCAATAAATGAATATTCGATAAATGAATAATCTCGTCAAATGAATAATTTTCTTTGGTCCCGACTTAGGCAAATGGGCTTAAAATAATATTCGATAAATGAATAACCTCGCTAAACGAATATTTTTTTTGGTCTCGAGGGTATTTATTTATCGAGATTTAACTGTAGATTGAGAGCCTCGAGATCTAATATTAAACCTTATCGGCCCAGGGCCTCGTAATACTCCCTGAATGTAAGTTATGATCTTTTATTAGACATTATGAGTTCTTACTTTCAAAAACTAATGTAAAAATTGGATCTTTAATATCGATGGTTCTTGAGTATTTAAGGAAAGTGTGAAAGATTTAATCTTTAATGATTTTTTTGTTTACTTAAAATCCTCAGGTATACGGAACCAACTGGTCTGACTAATCCGAAATTCGACCCGGATCGTGCCTGTAGATTCGACTTTACTCGCGTAGTAGGCCTCGATAAAAACTTTTTCAACTTGGCGCCAGAGGATAATCAAACCTGCGACCTCCTGGTGAATCTTTAATGATTTTAGGTGGAAAGAAAGTCAAGAACATCTGGGAACTAAAAATAACATCCAACACGTAAGCAAGATTTGGTTGATTGTATTAGGTGTTCCGTTCTTTTTGGCACGTAACGCATGTAATATAAATACACGTTTCCCATTGCAATTGCAGCTAATTGTTGCCTAAACCGTAATTGTTGGATTTTTTTTGGTAATTTGTGCAAACTATGTGATATTAGTTTGTTTATGTTGAATTTGTGAAATATGTGATACCATATTAGAACTAGGGTTGTACTGAGCTATGTTGGTGGTTATTTCCCTATTATATGCTTACTTGGTATTACATGTGGATGCGTAGATAGAATTTTGTTGAAAATGAAACCGAAACAATAGAACTATTCGTGAATAAATGTAAGTATTATTGAGATAAATAATTAAATGATGGAAATTACACGTGTTCATGAAACATGAGACATAGTAATATGAGTATGGTCATATGTGCTGATAAAAAAAGGATCATGGTTATCGGGTCATCTCTGTGCTCATAAAAGGAGCATGATGATCTAATTGTGTGAGTGGTTATGTGTGCCCATGAAAAAATAGACATGATGATTCGGGTGTGTGGTGATTAAATGTGTTCATGAGAAAGAGGACATGATAATCATAGGGTGTGTGTGACCATATGTGTTCATGAAAAAAGGAAATGATGGTCGGTTGTGTGTGTGTGTTGTGAAGTTTATAATAGAGGACTAAGCAAAGACAGGTTGCATGTATGGGTGAGTGTTTGTGCAAGTGGTTGTGCCCTTGATAAGGCATGACTACGGGGTTGCATGTATGGGTGTGTGTGTGTGCAAAGTGGTTGTGCCATTGACAAGACAAAATCTGTATGTTGGTAAAGTGTGTGTGGGAGCATATGTGCGATGATTTGCACCGAACATATGTGAACTTTTAGGGGTATGTACGGTGAGTTTGATGGATGTCGTGAATGTGTCCTTGCCATGATACTATAGGTGAATAAGTCAATCAAGCCAATTGCATTGAGGTGTGGGTGTGTGCGTGAAACATTAATAAAATTAAAATCTATGACGTAAGTACGACAACTCGGAATGCAAGTAGTGATTGTAAAGTGTTCTATATGCCTACTTGTTTACTAGTTGATACGCTTTGTGGATATGCATGTTAAGTGTAAAAGTGGTTTCATGGGTCATCACATTTGGCATGAAGAATGAATTACCTTCGAAACTATATTTCTTATTGAGCAAGTTAGCGCTTATACCTTATTATTTGGGAGCTTAAGGAATTTTGTTGGACATGTAAGGATCCAAGTTAGCACAATCTCTCGAGTGGCTTAAGATCAAGTTTTTGTTTAAGTTATTTTTTTCCTTTTCTTGTTATTGTGGTGTTGTTAATTCCTTTTTGAGAACAAGTTGTATCCGTTTATGGAAAAGTTAGTGGAATAATTTGTTTGGTTTTATTTTTTGTGGTAAGTTTGTTTTAATGCTTCCGTGTTAGTCGCTTGGTAGTAGAGTCGAGGAAGGCTTACATGTCACATTGGTGTTTTAATATGATGCATGTCGAACAAATTGTTCATTCGGAAATACTCGGATTTCTGAAAATGCCCTAAATGGTATTAATAATTATACCTATATGCACCCTGAATTCTGCTCAAGAGAGGATAAATAGGCTCGTTATTATATGGAATATATGTTAAATGCTATGTGAGTGTTTCTAGGATCGTAATTCTGCATCTATGTAATTTTCCCGAGGTTTTGGTACTGTTTTGTCTCGTTTTGAGTGTTTTATAGGATGTACCGAATTTGGAGCATTGGAGAATGGATCTGGACCAAAAGAAGTACATTGATTGAAGTTCAAGAAGTAGTCTGCTGAAGAAAAAGGAGAAAAGTAGGCCCGGTAACCCGAGGGCTAGGCCCGATAAACCGGCGACTTGTTTGAAACGAAATTGATTCTGCCGCATTATCTAAGTCGGTTAGGGTTTTAGAGAGGCATAAGTCGGTCATTGTATCTATATAAGGCCGCATTATAAGATTATTGCATAAGTTTTGATAAGTTTTCATAGTTCATTATCAATTCTTCAATTACATTGTACAATTTTGATGAAATAATGTTATCCAAGCTTTTGGAGAGTTAATTCTGGTTTCCTCCCTTCTTCTACCATCTCTAGCTTGAGTAGATCGAGCTAGATCTCCATTGTTGAAGGTATGAAGCTTTCAACGTTCCTTTTTGTCTTTAATATGGTAGATCTGTTCGTATTTATGTGTTTTTGTTAATCTGCATGTTTAAAGACCTCATAATTTACTTATTTTAATCGTATCGTAGTAATGTACATCCGTAAATTAGAAAATCGACCTCGGTAACCCGAGGGTCTATACCGTTTACCGAGGCATTATTTAGAAAACCTTAAATTGGGATTCACTACGCCTACGCTGATCGGCTGTGTTTAATTAAATGAGGTAAGATCCGCCAATCGCTTATTGTAATCGTGAATGGCGCATGAATTACGAATAATGAAGTGCTAAGTTTGGACATAGTTTTGAATGGACCCTAGAACGCGTCTTTGGTTAATATCGGCAGCTTGTTCAGCGGGTTAGCGGTATGAGTTAGCGCCAATATCGTCGATTCTCTATGTGTATGGGCTATTACGGACCAATTAAGGAGGGTAGCTTATGATAGATTGTCTATCGCCATTGTCGGAGTACATAGGGTTAGGAATTGCACCCGTAGCTGATAATGATAATTAAAACGGAAGCTCACGATTAATTTAAGGAAATTATGTGGGAAAGTAAACATAACGATTAACTAATCCAAGCTAGTAGATCGGTGATGAGAGGGATACCAAGTTTGTTTTCTTTTATATTATTGTTGGTCAATGACCGCCATTGTGATGCTTCTCAATTAGGTTAAAACCGTTTATATTAAAAGTTACATTGTCTCTGTGGGATCGATCTTGACTCGCATTTACTATACTACGATATACCTAGTATTCTTGCTAGTAATATCGACGTTAGTGACTTACACGCGATCAAGATTTTTGGTGCCGTTGCTGGGGACAATGGCCAATTTTAAATATAAACGTTTTAATTCTGATTAAGGAGTCGTTTTTATTTTATTTTATTTTATTTTGAGTCTTGAGTCATTCTGTATCAAACATGCACTTGTTAAACTGCCAGAAGGAGACATTTCAGGGCCGGTTTATCGAGAGTAACCCCCGTGTTACCGAGGCCTGAAAAATAGAATTCTGGACAGCCCCTATTATTCTGTGTTATGCCTTGTTGATTTTAGTTAGTAGGTCCGCAACAGTTGGGATCATACCCAACTGAAGCAGAAGTTGCTAACATTTTCTTTGTTTTATTTTGTCTTTTTGCAGGAAGATTAGAACACTTCAGAAATTCGATCAAACCAAAGTTGAAAAAGAGCAAACAAGTCAAGCATTATGCCTAGGACTATATTGAATATCACACCGATTTCCATGGATCCTGGATCTGCCGTCATGGAGCAAAACGAAGCGGATAAAAAATGGTTGGAAAAGGAGAAAGAAGCAATCAAGCAAGAGCCTCAAGAGAACTTAGATGAGTATAAAGACGTATCGCATAGGTGAGTTCCTTGCGAGTTAATTGAAATATCGTCTTCAGATTATGATTCGATGATTTCAAGAGGATCCCGACATGATGTTTTCGAGCCTCGAGGATTACCTGCACTCGCACACCGCGGGCAAAGTTAGGAGACCCCGCACGTTCCGACTCCTAATTTCTATTAATGGTATATCAAGAGGATTAGGTCTGCGACTGCGCTCGAAAGTTGCAACATTCTACCCTTTTTTCTTCTGTCAAAAGATCAAACTTCCGGTCGTTATGAATCAAACCAGGACCATGAATTTCATAGATAGAACTAGAGATATGCCTGGCGGTCTGCTTAGAAAGTGTATGATTAAGGCAGGAGGGTTCACATATCATATTGACTTCACGGTCGTAAATGTACCAGAGGACCCAAGTGCCCCAGTTTTGTTATGGAGACCTTTCTTAGCGACAAGCAGGGCGGTTATGGATTTTGATAATAGGGAGATTACTCTAAGGATGAATAATGACGTTGTATCCTTTAAGATCTTAGAACCCCTAGAAAATAGCCCGGAAAGTTGCAAGATGATGTATGCTTCAGGAAATGTGGAAATTATGGAAATAGAGGGGCATAGATATAGAGAGGTCGCAGTAGAAACAGTTGAGCAAGATTTAATGAGACTAATGCTGAGAGAGAGAGAGAAGAAAAGGACCACGACAAGATGCTCACGGAAGCTAGTCCTTCCGTGTTGCGTAGTGAACGAGTTGAGCCTAAAGTGGAAAATGTGGAGTCCTTAGGTTTAAATTCTAAATCTCGACGCAGAGGCAGACCTAGTATGAAAGCTAAGAGAGAAAAGTGTGCCAGGAAGAGAGCTCATAAAGGTTCTATAAAGGCACAGACCTCTAGAGTGAAAGTTTGGCAAGTTAGAGCCTCAACCCTTGAATGATCGGAAATCTGAAGAAAGTCGACCCACTATCCCACTAAATCCTTCCACCTTCACTACTTTTCCCTATTTAAACCACCCCTTCATCACCAATCTCATCATTCTTATCATTATCATCCCCTCAATTCATCAAACTTTTCCTATTTATTCTTCTTATAAATATTCAGCCACCATCACCATCACTATCACCACCATATCACCATCAAAACCAAACCATTTCCTTCCATTTTCCCAAACCCTGAACACCGCATCCACCACCCCTGTTGTTGAAAAGTATTGCTGCTGTGCAAAGAGAAGTGCTGCAGTTCTTCTTCTTTTATCATCAGAGCACAGTCCCAGAAAGAAAATCAAAAAAAATTCAGGCCGGTAAACCGTACCCTACCTCCAATGTACCGAGGGTCTCTTTTCAGAATCAACTTCATCATCAGTTTCTGTTATCATACAGGATGGGTCCTAAGCATCACCGTTCAGCTGTTCGTCCTAGTGGCTATCAGAGTGTATAGGGAGATGCTAATCCCTTGATAGAAGGGGTTGAGCAATTCAATTCTTTGGGAATCTACGAGTCGTTCCGAGGGCATTGGAACACAAGACCCGTGGCTCGAGAACGAGGGGTAGAATTGGATGATTGCGGTTTGATTTTTCCGGGTGCCCTACAAGAACAAGAAATATTGGACATCGCTGAGGCACCGACCCGGTTCAACGCCACGGTGGTAAGCGAATTCTATGCATATGTTTCGCATAACCCCGGTGCCACACATATGCTATGGTTCGTGGTATCAAGGTTGACTTTTCTATCGTGCGGATCAACGCTCATTTTGGGGTTAGACATCCATCTTTAGGCCCAGATGAGTACACTTCCTCGAGCAACATTGAAGACTTTGAGAGGATGGAAATGATACCTGAGTTTTTTGGGGTGCAATGGAAGCGCAATCCTGCTAGAGCACCCACCATCTTCCTAGAGAATGAGTTATCCTGGGATCGGAAGATAGTGAACATATTTGTTTGTGCCTGCCTTTTACCGATCAAGCACACGGTCTCTGTCACCACTAAGAGGGCAGAGTTGATGTTTTATCTGGAGCAGGGATCTCCAATCAACATCAGTCTTTTGATGCATAGCCGTATTCACGAGCTTGCCGCCACTTCTGAGCGCGAGCTGTTGCCATACGGGCTGATGATTGATATGTTTGCTTTGGAGGACGAGGTGAAGATGCTCGTCAGTGATGATTGGGAAGACCCTGAGCCGAAGATTAGTTTGCAGTCGGTTCAAAAAGTTACAAGATAGGTTGGAAGAGCTGAGAGGGAGCGTACTTCTGTCCTCGGAGAACCCCGGACTCAGAGAGCTTTGCTTGAGGAGAACTCGCGAGAGATTGCGAGTTTGCACCGAAAGATGGATAGGATTATCGATTTCTTTGGCATACCTCCTTCGACCCCACCACCTAGGACTGGCCCACATCACCGCGCCTCTTCTTCGGCCGCTGCTGCCTCAAGTTCTGCACCTCTTCCCGGTTTTGAGCCTAGAGATGACTGGGAGGGTTATTCTGATGAGGACTAGTTTTTATTTCTTTTTATTGTTGTTTTCCATTTTCTTGTTTTTTCCTTTTCTTTCCTACTTAGTTGATGTAGCGGATTTATTAATATAATGATTTTGTTGGCTTAAATTGTTTTGGAGTTATTTATTTTCTCTTTTATCGCCAAGACTTTTATTATACAGTGTCTTGTCACCACTATTCTTCTTGGTTTGTTTGAGATACTTAGCGCATATTCTTCATGGATACTTACATGAGTCCGATGATCTCTGCGACGATCCACTTCTTCTTTGGTTCCACCCTTAACCGAGGCTAAGTTCCTTTTCATTTTTCTTTTTCATCTTTCACATTGGGGAAAATGTTTCGATTAAGTGGGGGGTACGGGATCGTCACTTAGATTTTTAGCATTATATTCCGTGAATTGCGTGATTATCTTGATTCTCTTTGATGCATGATTCACCACTTAGAATTTGATTCATTTCAACAGAATTTTGAAAAAATTATGATATCGTTGATCTTTTCAAGTTAATTGACTTCATCTTGGTTTTACTTTGTACGAGTGAAAGGAATGTCCTCTTCTGAAGTATTGGCGTATTAAGCGCATATTCTGTTATGAGCCACCATTTTAAGCACATGTAACTCACTTTCCTTGGTGTGTAGTCGATAGCATATTGCTTTGACTAGAGTTGATCCTGGCTTCATCCCAAATTATGTTTCACCAACGCTTATAAAGGCAATGAATTTTGGATTCGGTAGTTTATCATGAGTGGGGCCGTGAGGATAGATAAATCAATGAGAGTTCACCGGCCAAGAAAGAGAAGTGCATTGAAATATATACATTTATAATCTCTTTGGCAATATTTTAGTCGATGGAGCATAAAACGCACGACTTTTGCATAAACCGATAAACGTGAGCCTAAGAGTAATCTATACTCGGTTCTCGACCCGCCTTGCCAGTTCAATTAATTTATAAATAACATGTTCGAGACTGGTTAGTTCAACTACGGGTTGGCGTAATGTGAGATTGTATGCATTACTAAGCGGTTGTGAAAGTTATTGAACACACACATTGGCTCATGATGTGAATAGTGTTTAACACGTTACTGATGGATATGAGTGGCATGATCTTGATCTTGACTTTGTGAAGCATAGTTCATTTTAATTAACTTGTATACTGATCATAGCATTGTTTTCTTTTCGCCTTTTTGCTCGGGACGATCAAAAGCTAAGTGGGGGTAGTTGATAACACCCTAAATGGTACCAATAATTATACCTATATGCACCCCGAATTCTGCTCAAGAGAGGATAAATTGGCTCGTTATTATGTGGAATATATGTTAAATGCTAAGTGAGTGTTTCCAGGATCGTAATCTGCATCTATGTAATTTTCCCATGGTTTTGGTACTGTTTTGTCTCGTTTTGCGTGTTTTATAGGATGTACCGAATCTGGAGCATTCATGTTTGGTTGGAAGGTAACAAGAAGAAGAAAAAGAACCTCACCGACATCGCTTTGCAAAGAAAATGGTAATAAAACTTAGTTTACTATCTGTGAGATGTTGGGTGTTTTATATCACAAATCATTTATTTTTTCTATGCAGAAAGAGGTACTAGAGTGCCCAATCGAGTCTCAAAACACAACTAACATCAACGAGGATGCCCTTAGCCTTGTATTTGGAAAAGAAGCTCGAGGTAGGGTGCGTGGAATGGGATTTGGAATTGCTCCTTCGAAAGTTGGAGCGCCAGTGGCGGAACCAGGAAAAATTTTCGGGGTGGTTGTTCAGGGTCAATTTGTAGTGTTTTTAATGATATATTTTACATCAATTTCCCCCGTATATGGATGTTTTTCATAGAAATCGAGCTTATAATCGATTAATTGAGTAAATAGTGTTTTTAATAGGTTAATTGCAAAATGTAACGATTTATGTGCTTAAATTGTGATTTTATGTTATTTTGGGATTGTGTTACGCTTTGGTATATTCTCCTATGTTATAGATACATATTTTGGCATGCAAGAGGATTAAATGATGAGGTTTTGCATGGAGAGAAGTGAAATGGAAGGAAGATGGAGATAAAGCTTGGAATGAAGCTTTCAAGCAGCCGAACTTCCGATGCAGTTCTTGATATGATATACACTGATTTGACTCTCGACCTCAAGAGAAGATTTGTAGGGCTTGAAGAGAGGATTCTACAGGATTTTGAATCACTTCATTCCGACTTATGAGGCCCGAGATATGAGCGTTACAAGTTTGGATGCTGTTGCTGAAACTACTGGAAAATCCCGTAAACGACTCGTAACATGACGGGCTAGTCAAAAAGGCGTTTTCTGAAGAAGAGTCCTTAATGAAAGTTGTAGATTTTTCCGAGAGCTTAATTATGACGTTCGGATCATAATTTTTGGAGGTCTACAACTCAAGATATGAATTTTAGAAGTTTGAGTTCAAGAAAGAAGCAAACTTGCGTCCAGGGCAGTCACTGTGCAGCAACCGACTTCAGCATATCTATAAATACCACAGCTTTTAACCCTAATCAGATATATTCATACACAGCCGCAATTCACAACAGAGAAGGGCCGACTTTTTTTTTTTTTCCCTTTATATTTTCATTCCAAAAAACACAATTAGGGTGTAAATTTCTCAACAATGAGGAGCTAATTTCTTCATCAAGCAAACTAGGGGAAGCGTTTCAAACGGATTTTGGTTTCAGATTATTGTATTGATTGATTTCTATCAAAAAAAAAGGTTAGAACTTTTGTATCGTTTTCATATCGTTTTTACATTTCGATCGATAGATTATTTGTATGATTCGACAATCCGTTGATGACGATCAATGGAACCCTAGGTCACTATGCAAAAGTTTGAATCTTTTAAACCAAATTATAACGAAAGTTGTGGTTTAAACGGTTTAGATTTTTGGATATTGATAAATATCCCCACCTAAGAACGTTAAAGGATCAATCTTTGATAAAAGATTGTGAATAAAATCATCTAAGCCATTAGAGATTTGGGCATTCGGTTAGGTGTAATAATCGTAACCTTGGGATAGAATCATTTGATTAATAGTTTGAAACCGTATTTGTTTGATTCGTGGAACCGTGTTTGCTTGCTTTTATCATCTTGCATTTGAATAATTGTTCAAGCCTTCACCCTAGTTGTTAATTATTATTTTTCGCAAATTTATCGTTTCATCGTGACTGCTCACTTTCGTTTTTACTGTTCATTGTTTCGCAATTAGTATAAACTCGTGACATTTGCAACTAAAACTTGAATCGATACAACCCCAATTCCCCGTGATCGACTCCGGTTACACCATTTTGCTACGACCTTGCACTTGAGGCCACGACCGGATTATAAATTTTTATAACTTGTTTTGATCGTTTTATTTATTATAATCCGTTTTTACAACAAGTTTTGGCGCCGTTGCCGGGAGTTGGCAACGGTTGTGTGTTTTCTTTTGTTTTAGTTGTTAGGATTTTTTGTTTCAACTGGGAGTTGGCAACACTTATGCCACAAAACGTTTAAACAACATACAAAATGTCTTAAGTGGCATTCATTTTTGTTTTTGTTTGATTTGCACATTCCCGAATAAACATCCCTATTTTTAGCCCCTTAATTTATTATTATTTTTTTTCTTTCTTTTCTTCTGTTTGTGAGTGTATCGAAAAAAAAAAAAAATAGGGGGACGCACATTGGACGTGAGTTTCGCACCTGTGAAATTTTTGTAGTAAAAAAAAAAAAAAAAAAAAAAAAAAAACTTTTTAGCCGAAAATATCACACCCAGGTGTGAAATTTTTCACACCCGTGAAATTCTACAGTCATCCAATTTCATTCCTTCTTTAAGTCCTTTCCTTTTCCAGTCTTTCCTAATCACCTTTAGCAACCTTTCACACCTTGTTCCACTCTTTTTCCATTCCTTGCAACCTATTCTCGGTCTGAACACCTAAGTGTCCCTTCTAGAGAGTCGGTTTTGAGTGCTATTTACTTTTGCTCGCCTTCTCGGTTCATTTGACAAGGGTGCCTTATACGACTTAGTAAAAAAAAAAAAACCATCGCCCTCTTTGCCGCTTCCTCGATTTTCACTTGAATGTATGCTTACAAAGTAAATCAGACCTTTAATTTTCAATCCGAGATCGACGCGTACTATTGTCCATCCAAACCGAAAAAGGAGGCAAATCTCTTTAGGTGGTCACTGATAGAAAACCTTGAAGAAGCTTGCAAGGAAGAACTTGAAGAAACCGTTATCACAATGGTCGACAATAGACGGTCATTAGCAGATTATGCTATGCCGGGAGCCATCACGGTAAACCCCTTTGTAGCCCTCGCTCGAAATCGCAGCAGCACCACTTCGAGCCGAGACTGGTCTTATTCGGGATGCTTCAAAGATGCATCTATCTTTTATGGTCTACCTTTCGAAAATCCGCATAATCATGTCCACGCCTTCACGGAGATCTCGTGACACGACCCGCATTCAAGGAGTTTCGAGGATGCTATAAAATTAAAGCTTTTCCTTTTCTCTCGTGAGGAGAAGCAAAAGAGTGGTATAACTCTTTAACCCTCGATCTATTACCACTTGGGCGGGACTCGAGAAAGAGTTCCTAAGTCGTATTTTCCACCCTCAAAGATCGCCCAATGCCTCGATCGACATTTTTACCTTCCAATGTAAAATGGATGATTCATTCTTCGATGCTTGGAAGCGTTTCAAATCTCTTTTGCGTCGCCGCCCCCATCATGGCCTAGATCTACAACGTCAAGTCAACACTTTCTTTAGTGGTTTGACCGAACTAACCAAAGGATGGTGAATAGTTCATCCGGAGGAGCTTTTTTCAAGAAGACACCCGACGAAGGTTGGGCTTTATTTGAAGATATAGCAAGATATAACTATGCTCCTTCATATCGTGCAATTACTGACCCGTCTGCTCCAAAGATTGAGGAAGTCAATTCTCGTAATCGGTGATCGCCATGTCGCAGCAGCAGCAGGTGGCGCTCTTACTCGTCCCAAAACAAATCACACCTACTCCTCCTTATCAACGTAACGCCAAGTTTCAGATCGCGACAATCGCTGTTGCGATTGGTCACGTGATTGACCAATGTCAATTCAATCCTCATGCGAATTACCAAGTCAATGCTTGCCCAAAGTATGAGACAAGACACTCCGATTATTTGCCGGACTTGTGGTCTAAAGGGCCACACTTTCTAGCTTGTCCCCTAAACAGGAAAATGATGAAGTCAATGCTTTTAAGTCGTCAAGAAACCAACGATTCCCAAATCAATTTTACGCCGTAATAACTTTCGTAATCGTGGTTATAACCAAAACCGAAATTTTAATCAAAACTCTGGTTATAATCAGAATCAAAATTCCAACTCGAACTATCAAAATTCCAATCGAAATTACTCTCAAAACCCGAATCAGAGTTCGAATTTTCAACAGAGGTTCAATCAGGCATGGCCTGCCAACACCAATTCTCCTTATCAAAACCGGTCTAATCAACATCCTCCCGGATTTCAAAATCATCAAGGGCCATCTGGGTCCAATGATGCTCCTACCAGATCTGATTTTGAGGAGCAACAAAAAACTATTAAAAATCTGGAGAGACAGTTGGGACAGTTGGCTGAGCAGCTAGCTTCACGACCTCAGGGTCATCCGCCCGGGCCACGTAAAGAAATCCAAAGGGCAGCCAAGTGGCCCAAGCTGATTTGAACCCAAACCGGTGTACTGATCTGACACCAACCACCCCTTATGGTAGGGAGGAAACTAGTGCCATGAATTTAAGATCCGGCACTCAACTTCAAGGAAACCCTGCATTCAACCGAACTGTGGAAACGAGTAGACCCTCCTACCATCGATTCGGTGGGAGGGAAGTTGAGAAGACCCAATCCCCAATCTGGGTGAAGAAAAGAGGAAGATGAGATAGAAATCAAGAAAGAATTCGGGTGGTGACTGCACGATCGAGAAATCTAAAGAAGTGAGTCGGGAGGAGGATCCTTGACAAGTAAGAAGACGGTGAGATGGAAGGATTTAGAAGATAAAGTCATTAGTGCCTCTTCTAAGAAAGTTTTTTTCAAGAAGAATTGAAGAAACTTCCATTTCCACCAAGGAAGAAAAACATCCCTTTATGCGAGGACAAGAAGTACGAGAAGGTACTCAACCTTCGAAAAACACTCAAGTTAATCTACCTTTATCTCGATGTGTTGGTTGAGATGCCCAAATACACCAAATTCATAAAGGATGTAGTCTCATCTAAAAGAAGTTGGAGAGTATGGAAATGGTAACCAAAGTGAAGATTGTTCAATGATGAGTTATGAAGAGTTACCGATTAAGAAAGATGATCCTGGGCGATTCGCCCTTACTTTGCAAATTGGAGGTCTCATTTTCCCTAATTCCTTATGTGATTTAGAGCTTCAATTAGTCTTATGCCTTTATATGTGTGTCAATGGCTCAATTAGACCATCTTTTGGAACCTACCACTATGAGTATTCAGTTCGCAGACAGATCATCCAAGAAAGCGACAGGGATTTTAAAGGATTTGTTGGTTAAGGTCGATCGATTTACCTTTCCTGTGGATTGGTATGTCTTAGACATCCAACAACCCAATACACCCCTGATTCTTGGACGACCTTTTCTGTCTACTGCTAGAGCCCTCATTGATTGTGATGATGGTGCTAAAGTAACTTTGTGTGTTGGAAATGAAGAAGTGAGCTATAGTGTATCTAAAGCTATCAAAAGACCTTCTGAATGTCCAACCGGCTACTCTATCGAGGAATCATTTGATGATTTCGGTGATTTTCTAGAAGAGCAAGTCCTTGCGTAGAGAGTCTAAATACAAACGCTTGATCGATAATCTGAACCAATATGGTAGGATAGATTTGAATGAGCTTGGAGCTGAGACTGAAGATGAAGTTGTAGTGAGTAAGAACCTTTCGCCTTCAGAGGAAGTAGATTTATTAGAAGCTATGTTGCTCTCCTCTAATAATTTGCAAAGTAAAGTTTTAAAGTCTAGTTTGGAAGACCCTGCGATTGACCTCGAGTTAAAACCATTACCGAAACATTTAAAGTATGTTTTCCTGAGAGAGGGTGATCGGCTTCCGTTAATTGTTTCCGCTAAGCTGACAGAGGAAGAATAAGCGAAGTTGTTGGCCGTCTTGAAAAGAAATGAGAAAGCTTTTGGCTGGCAGGTAGGAGATATCAGAGGTATATCTCCTGACGTCTGTATGCACAAGATAAAAATCGAAGAAGGAGCCAAGCATATTAGACAACCTCAAAGACGGTTAAATCCCCACATGCAGGAGGTGGTGAAGAAAGAAATCATCAAGTTGCTTGATATGGGGATCATATATGCAATAGCTGACAGTGATTGGGTGTCCCCCACGCAGGTGGTCCCTAAGAAAGGTGGTATCACTTTGTTGAAAAAATGACAAGGAGAAGAAGTCGCGTTGAGATTAGTCACCGTTACCGTGTATGTATCGACTATAGAAATCGAACGAAGTAACCATGAAGTACCACTTCCTCTCCCCTTCATTGACCAAATGCTCGAGCGTTTGGGTGACACCCCTTTATCGCTTTCTGGACGGATACTCCGGTACTTCCGCATCCCTATAAACCCCGTTGATCAGGAAAAGACGACCTTCACCGCCCGTATGGTACTTTCGCTTATAGGCGAATGCCGCTCGCCTCTGTAATGCTCCGGCCACTTTTCAAAGATGCATGTTAGCAATTTTGACGGGCTAATTGAGAAATGCATGGAGGTCTTTATGGACGACTTCTCGGTGTTTGGTAACTCGCTCGATGATTGTCTTGCTAATCTGGACAAGGTGCTTAATGATGTGTGGAGAAGAACCTAATCCTCAATTGGGAAAAATGCCACCTTATGGTGGATGAAGGGATTGTTCTTGGCCATAAAATTTCAGCTAAGGGCATAGAAGTTGATAGGGCCAAAATAGAGGCCATAGAAAAGATGAACTACCCTAAGAACGTGAAAGAAGTGAGGAGTTTTCTTGGTCACGTCGGCTTCTATAGGAGATTCATTCAAGATTTCTCCAAGATCTCAAAACCTCTATCAACTCTACTTAAAGAGGACGTCGTTTTCAACTTCGACAATGATTGCAAGTGTGCCTTCAAAGAGCTTAAACATCGCCTGATCTCCGCTCCGATTCTGATCTCTCCGGATTGGAACTTACCATTCGAATTAATGTGTGATGCTTCCAACTACGCTACAGTGCGGTTTTGGGGCAAAGACTTAATGGTAAATTCCAACCTATCTACTATGCAAGCCATACCTAATCCGCACAAGCAAACTACACTACCACGGAAAAGGAACTTTTAGTCGTTGTCTTTCTATGGACAAGTTCGAAGTTATTTCTCTGGGTGCCAAGGTGATTGTCGGACCGATCACGCAGCTCTCTGCGCTATTTGATGAATAAAAAGGATGCAAAACCGAGCTCTGCGTTGGATTCTTACCTTCAGGAGTTTGATGTTCATATTAAAGATATCAAGGGTAGTGAAAACACAAGAGCGCACCACATATCAAGAGTGTTGCCCGTAGTAGAGGAAAATCCACAAGACATCGATTTATATTGCCCCCTTTGAGAGTGTTATGTCTCGTGAATAGTTGCACGTCTGATCCTCCGTGGTATTCTTCAATCGTTAATTACCTCCATTCCCAATATCTCGAATCCTAAGTTTTCGTGATCGTGAGAAGAAGAAATTCTTCTCGATCTAAAGTATTATGTCCGGGATGAACCGTATCTTTTAAACTCAGTAAAGATGGGTTGCTTCGCCGGTGTGTCCTCGAACCGAGCAACGGGACATAATTGAACAATGTCATAGTGGTCCCATCGGCGGCCACTTTGGTCCCTGGAAGACCGTTATAAGATATTCCATTCTCGGTTTTTATGGCCCTCGATTTTTAAGGATATCAAGCCTTTTGTAAAGGTCGTGATAGGTGCCAAAGAACCGGTGCTTTGACAAGGAGATATGATATGCCGTTAAAACCCATTTTAGAGTGTGAGGTGTGTCGATGTCCGGGGATTGACTTTATGGGTCCCTTCCCATCCTCATGCGGGAATAGATACATCCTAGTCTGTGTAGACTATGTGTCTAAATGGGTGGAGGCTATCGCCACCCCTCACAATGACCATAAAACGGTCATGAAATTCTTAAAGAAAAACATTTTTGTGAGGTTTGGTTGCCCGAGAGCCTTAATCAGCGACGAGGGGACGCACTTTTGTAATCGACCACTGGACAAAGTATTAGAGAAATATGGTGTTCGGCATAAAACCGGTACACCATACCATCCTATGACAAGTGGTCAGGTAGAGCGTAGTAACCAGAGCCTCAAGAAGATCTTAGAAAAGACGGTTAACAGTCATCGGAAGGACTGGAGTCTAAAATTGGATGATGTACTGTGGGCTTACAGGACAGCTTACAAGACACCTATGGGTACATCTCCGTATCAAATGGTTTATGGAAAGCCATGTCATTTGCCGGTCGAACTTGAGCATAAAGCTTATTGGGCGACGAAGTTTTTGAACTTTGATTCCAAAGCTTGTGGTGAGCACAGACTTCAGCAGATGCATGAGCTAGATGAGTTCAGGCTCCAGGCCTACGAGAGCGCCCGAGTGAGTAAGGACAGAATGAAGGTGCTCCATGATAAGAAAATTAAGCAAAGAGAGTTCCATGCGGGAGAGCAAGTCTTGCTATACAATTCCAGGTTACATCTGTTTCCTGGAAAGCTACGGACACGGTGGTCCGGCCCGTTCGAGATTTTGCAAGTCTTTCCAAGCGGAGTGTTGGAGCTAAAAGGAATTGGTGATCGACCGTTTAAGGTAAATGGTCAAAGGTGCAAACATTACATTGGTCTACCAAAGGAGGCACCTTTGATTGTTCGGTTCCTCGACATATTTGAGTGTGTGAATCCTGAAGTCGATGACTTTAAAGAGTTTGCACCAGATTTATTCACCGAGGCCGTTATCGAATCACCAGCTGAAGTCTTCGCTGGAAGTTGGGATATGGAGCAGTATTGGAAGGAAATGCATCTGAAGAGGAAGGGAAGGAGGAGGAAATCAACGGCTAGAAAGATTAAAGGAGTCTGGGAGAGTTTGAAGAGCAGGATGCCCTGCATGCATGGTTGTTTTCGTGGTTACATTGCTGACAAGAGCTCTTTTGATAGAATGACTGGCCGAAACGTCAAGTGGCCCGATCCGGGTTGAACTTACAATGGTTGTCGAGCTGCCGACAATAACTGGAAGCGCTACTAGGAGGCACCCTAGATATCCTTTTCCTTTTTCTTTTCTTCTCGTTTGTTTTGTTTGGTTGTTTTCCGTTTTTTCTTTCTAGCTTCATGAGCGTGGTCCATTTCTTGTGCTTCAGTTGACTACTGAGATGGCTGATGATGATGATCGTTATCCCTATGGAGTCCCTACACACGAGTTCTTTGGGATGACCGAGCCCGAGTTTGAGTTTGTCAGCCGGATCCACGCCATTTCCTTGGATGATGGTCCGGTGGCTTGCGAGTCTTGGATGCGGATATCGATATTCTCACCCGAGTCCGGACTTTCACCTTTGTTATCGTCGTGCCACCATCTCTCTGGTGTGAAGATGGAGAGTGGACCATTGAGGAAATCGAAGATGACTTAGAGAGGCCATTCACGATCCTCAATGACCCGTTTAGCCGATCTCATCTTGGTACTCAAGGATGAGCATGTTCGGGATAGAGCTAGTGGAGAAGATTGGAACTTACAATATGACTACGACTGGCTCGCCATCGACGCGTTTCGCCGCCTCATACGCTTGATAGATTGGTCCTCGCCTACTAGTTAGTAGTTAGTTAGTGTTTGCTTCTAGTTAGTGTTTGGTTTGCATGTCGTTTAAGTCGAACGCCCGCTTTCTTTGAATAAAGCCGTTGTTCCTTGATTAAACATTAGTTGATGTGGATATTTTCATTTTGCGCTTATATAGCACTATCTTATTACATAGATGTTCAGACTTCCTCGTTTCATCCTTTCATCTATGCATCCTTTTTAATTACATGTTTATACTATGCACTGTGTTCTCCTTTCTCTACAACTATCTCGTGCATGCTTCCTTGATTTCCCCAAATATTTTGGTGTGTCTATCAAGTAATGCAGTTACTTTAAGCTATTTTTAATGATACAAGCCTTCTACATACGGGGATCGTTGCCTTTTTCATGCTGCAGCCTGCTCAACGATCCGACCTTTATAAATCAGCTAAGTACTTTACTCTACCTTATCTCTGCACAACTTGAGGACATGTTGTGTTTTAAGTGTGGGGGAGGAGATAAATTGTGTACCTATATACCTTCGCTCATATCATGATAAGTTCAATGCAAAATGCACAAAAATTTGATTGTTTGTCCCGAGTGAACAACTACATGCCTATGTTCAATGTTTAAACTTAATGGAGGCCTTATATTGTGTATGCTAGATGAGTTAGAGGTTCACTCTGACCCTTATTTCACATGCCTTATCAGATGACGAGCTAATTTTTAAAAAGTTAGATCCATATAGGTTAAGCATTCCTTGATTAGCTTATACTATGTGCTCAGTGCTATATTTCGTAATAGTTTGGATTTAAATTCAAAGTATGACATATTGTGAATATCATAGAGTTTGAAGGTGATAAGTAAGTCATTGCCAAGTCTTGAAGTAATAATAATAAATAATTCATTACTTGAGGCATTATGCTCAGGAGGTTTGTATAGCTCATGGCTTAGAACCAACTGCCAGCCAGAAATCTCGTATAAGTAATGCTAATTAATAATAAATGTGTGTGTCGGAAGCTGGTTTATGATTTGAGTGAAGTAGGCGTATCACTAACGTCATATACCACTATGACGACTAATAGCTCACGACAATGTAAAAGTCGCCTTATGATTTGGGTAGTTAGGGCATATCTCAAAATGTCCTATTCTACTATGACGGGCAAGAGCTCATTTTTGATGTGTGTTAAAAAGTGAATTTGAAAAAAAAAATGTATAATAACTCGAAAAAAAAAAAAATTTCAAGACTTGGCCAATGATGATTTTATACCCAAAGATAAACTCTTATGATATGTTGTAGAATCATCCTCTAAGTATGTCGAAATGGTTTGATTACTTTCTATTATCTTTTCGCGTGCACATCTGAGCGTCATCTATGCTTAACTTAAGTGTGATACTAGCTAGTTTTGCTTGAATTCAATTCAAGTTGGGATCTAGTGGAAGTTTGATATGGCTCTTGCAAGAAAACACTTGGGTGAATTTCTACTTAGTTACTATGCACTATATTTGGTATCTACCTATTCTTCGACTCTGAGCTAGGTTTTTGTTTTGTTTTGCTCGAGGACGAGCAAAAGTTTAAGTGTGGGGGTGTTGTTCAGGGTCAATTTGTAGTGTTTTTAATGATATATTTTACATCAATTTCCCCCGTATATGGATGTTTTTCATAGAAATCGAGCTTATAATCGATTAATTGAGTAAATAGTGTTTTTAATAGGTTAATTGCAAAATGTAACGATTTATGTGCTTAAATTGTGATTTTATGTTATTTGGGGATTGTGTTACGCTTTGGTATATTCTCCTATGTTATAGATACATATTTTGGCATGCAAGAGGATTAAATGATGAGGTTTTGCATGGAGAGAAGTGAAATGGAAGGAAGATGGAGATAAAGCTTGGAATGAAGCTTTCAAGCAGCCGAACTTCCGATGCAGTTCTTGATATGATATACACTGATTTGACTCTCGACCTCAAGAGAAGATTTGTAGGGCTTGAAGAGAGGATTCTACAGGATTTTCAATCACTTCATTCCGACTTATGAGGCCCGAGATATGAGCGTTACAAGTTTGGATGCTGTTGCTGAAACTACTGGAAAATCCCGTAAACGACTCGTAACACGACGGGCTAGTCAAAAAGGCGTTTTCTGAAGAAGAGTCCTTAATGAAAGTTGTAGATTTTTTCGAGAGCTTAATTATGACGTTTGGATCATAATTTTTGGAGGTCTACAACTCAAGATATGAATTTTAGAAGTTTGAGTTCAAGAAAGAAGCAAACTTGCGTCCAGGGCAGTCACTGTGCAGCAACCGACTTCAACATATCTATAAATACCACAACTTTTAACCCTAATCAGATATATTCATACACAGCCGCAATTCACAGCAGAGAAGGGCTGACTTTTTCTTTTTTTCCCTTTATATTTTCATTCCAAAAAACACAATTAGGGTGTAAATTTCTCAACAATGAGGAGCTAATTTCTTCATCAAGCAAACTAGGGGAAGCGTTTCAAACGGATTTTGGTTTCAGATTATTGTATTGATTGATTTCTATCAAAAAAAAAGGTTAGAACTTTTGTATCGTTTTCATATCGTTTTTACATTTCGATCGATAGATTATTTGTATGATTCGACAATCCGTTGATGACGATCAATGGAACCCTAGGTCACTATGCAAAAGTTTGAATCTTTTAAACCAAATTATAACGAAAGTTGTGGTTTAAACGGTTTAGATTTTTGGATATTGATAAATATCCCCACCTAAGAACGTTAAAGGATCAATCTTTGATAAAAGATTGTGAATAAAATCATCTAAGCCATTAGAGATTTGGGCATTCGGTTAGGTGTAATAATCGTAACCTTGGGATAGAATCATTTGATTAATAGTTTGAAACCGGTATTTGTTTGATTCGTGGAACCGTGTTTGCTTGCTTTTATATCACTGCATTTGGATAATTGTTCAAGCCTTCACCCTAGTTGTTAATTATTATTTTTCTCGCAAATTTATTATTTCATCGTGACTGCTCACTTTCGCTTTTACTTGTTCATTGTTTCGAATTAGTATAAACTCGTGACATTTGCAACTAAAACTTGAATCGATACAACCCCAATTCCCCGTGATCGACTCCGGTTACACCATTTTGCTACGACCTTGCACTTGAGGCCACGACCGGATTATAAATTTTTATAACTTGTTTTGATCGTTTTATTTATTATAATCCGTTTTCTACAACAGTGGTCT
Source organism: Gentiana macrophylla (assembly GCA_026214975.1). Taxonomy (NCBI): domain Eukaryota; kingdom Viridiplantae; phylum Streptophyta; class Magnoliopsida; order Gentianales; family Gentianaceae; genus Gentiana; species Gentiana macrophylla. The sequence continues at coordinate 29,114,910 of CM047808.1, forward strand.
TGGTATATAAACTGCAAAGCTAAAAAAAAATCCGGGGAAAAAAAATAAAAAATGTTGGTAGTGGGATTTGAACTTACAACCTAGAATTATGGAGACTTAAAAGAGTTTGTTCTTAAACCACTAGGATATAAGGTCTTTTGTTCAAGAAAAAAACACATAACATACTAATATTAACACTACTACTACAATATTAAAAATTTGGGGGGGGGGGGGCTTGGGACCATATTGGGGGGGGGGGGCTTGGGACCATTTGGGGGGGGGGGGCTTGAGACCACCCCGGGCATAGGGTGGGTCCGCCCCTGTGGAGCGCAAGTGCAAGGAAATGCTATTGTTAACCAACTTCAGGGTCAAGTTCGTTCCTTGACACAAGATTTGGATAACTTGAAGGCCATGTAAGAATAATTTTTTTATTCTTATATTATGTGACCCATATAATTTATTAGACTAAATAGAGTTAATGTTGGATAAATAATTAATGGGATATGTGATTAATTATTTGAATGTTTTTTTTCTTAAAGAATCCATGTTGTGATGTTTGACTGGATATACAGTTATTTAAAAAACACAGGGTGTAGTTGGAAGAGTGGAGTCCAAAGCTTTTACACTTCCTTGAAAAGTGGAACCACCCCTCTCTCTCTATCTATAAAGGTCTTTTATAGTGTAATTCCATAACATCAAGAATTCTACAGTATACGTCAAAACTAATAGTCAGATAAGAGGGAGAGAAAGTGAGATATCACCATATCCTTTTGGTTTCCACGGATATCATCACTTTGATATTTAAAGTGATTCAAAAGGTCTAAAAGGAAAAAAAAGTCTTCTGCTGCTGCTGGTACCGTCCTTTACACAAAGGACTTTGTTTGGATTATCACAGCTGTAAAAGGGAAGCAGTGTATATATTCATACACTGTACGGGAGGCCCTTCATTAATTCCGGTATTCTTTTTAAAGGCATACACTATGGACTCAGGTAAGTCGTATTTTATTGTGCAATTAATCAATAAAAGATCCTGTTATTATTATTATTGTAAATTATTTGTAAGTGATCAGATCCGTAAAATTAATTCCGCATTATATGTGATCTGATAAATAATTGTCTAAAAATTGGTATCGGAGCTTGGTTGATATATTGATTAGATTGCTGGTTGAGTCCACTGAATATTTGTAGTGTATTCTTTGCATAAATATAAATATATATATCTGTTGCGTACCAAGGGTTTATTACAGGAATTGTTTTGGACGTAGCCATTGATTCTATATGTATAAAGGTAATCTACCCAATGGTTTATTTTTTTAATGCCTTGGGTTTTAACGTATTGAATGCTTTATACCCACTGCTATAAATTCTGAAAAAGAACTAATATGAAATTCGAGGTATTTAAATTATCCAAATTAATGAACTAGTTATCACCAAAGTGATCTAGTTAAAATTCTGTTTTGGATAATTGAATTAATTGTATGAAATTAGAACACAGTGAGGATATTTTTTTTGTCAGCATAACTAAGTTATAAAATATAAAACTAGAAGGTGATCCAAAGATTGACCACTGCTTTTATATTTGTAACAATTACGAGAATTTATTTTGAGTTAGGTTGGTGTATTTATCCAAAGATGACACACTCAACCTATAATTGTGAAATAAATTTGTTAAAGTCAATTTTGGCATCATTTATGTTTTACGCATTTAAATAGTTGCCCAAAGGTATATTTAAAATATGTAATAGAATATTATTCTGAATCCAAATAATTGCTGGCATCATTTACATTTTACGTATTTAAATAGTTGCCCAAAGGTATATTTAAATATGTAATTGAATGGTATTCTGAATCCAAATAATAGCTCATTGCCATATGATAACATATGTAATATTTTGCAGCATCTCAGCAACATTTTGCTTCTGGTCTCGTGGTTGACAAATTCAATGGGATGAACTATCCTGACTAGTCAGAGCAGATCCATTACCAATTAGGGGTTTTGGATTTGGATCTTGCTTTGGTGAGTGAGGTTACTCCTGCAGCCATTACTGAGGCTAGCTCTAAATCTGATAAGTCGTTTTACGACGCATAGGAGCGGTCTAACCGGATACGTTTGAATTTGATGAGGTTGACCATGGCGGACAATGTCAAGCCGTCAATGCCAAAGACCAATAATGCTAGAGAATTGCTTGCTAAAATTAGAGAATTGTCTCAATCTGATCTGGCACACAAGTCAATTGTGGGGAGCCTTATGAGTGAGCTCACCATGAAAAGGTTTGACTGGGCCTGCTCCATACATGATCATGTGACGTCTATGACAAACCTAGCAGCAAATCTGAAAAATAAGGGAATGGATGTCAGTGAAACCTTTCTTGTGCTTCATCATGAACTCCCTGCGTGCAGAATTTGGCCAGTTTCAGGTGAATTACAACACCATATAAGACAAATGGAACCTTAAAGAATTGAAGGCCATGTTGATGCAGGAAGAAGGGAGAATTAAGAAGATGAAAGGAGAGTCCATCCATTTCTCTGCTTATGAGGGAGCCAACAATAACAACCAACCAAAGAATGGGAAGAACAATGGAAAAGGGAAAGGAAAGCCATCACTGAAAGCCCTGATGGAAAAATCCATAAGGAAGTGAGGTGTCACTTCTGTAAAAAGTTGGGACATTTCAAGAATGATTGCCCGAAAAGGAAGGCTTGGTTCGAAAAGAGAGGTATACATTATATTTATGTATGTCTTGAATCAAACTTATTAGAAGTTCCTAATAATACTTGGTGGTTGGATTCTGGTGTGACTACGCATGTATCTCATATCTTACAGGGATTCCGTTCAATCCAACTCACAATGGGAAATGAACAGTTTCTGTTTATGGGAAACAGGATGAAGGCACGAATAGAAGGAATCGGGACTTACAGTTTGATCCTGAGCAATGGTCATAAAATAGATCTGAACAGATGCCTTTATGTTCCTGATTGTGCTAGAAATCTTGTTTCATTGAGCAAATTGGACAATTTAGGATTTTCATTTCAATTCAATAATGGTTTTTTTTATGTACAAAGACAATTTTATTGTTGGAAAGGGTACTTTGATTGATTCGCTTTACCATTTTGAGTTGAATAATGATTTTGTTGAATCTCTGTTTAATGTTCAAAATGTCTATGGGACTAAACGTAGTGCACATAACGAGCAGTCTGCTTTATTATGGCATGACAGACTAGGTCACATTTCCAAGGAAAGAATAATGAGGTTGGTGAAAAATGATGTCCTTCCTCAATTGGATTTCAGTGACTTAGATATGTGTGTGGATTGCATCAAAGGGAAGCAAACCAAACACACAGCAAAGAAACCAGCCATAAGAAGCAACCAACAACTTGAACTTATTCACACCGATATTTGTGGACCTTTTGATACCTCTTCGATGGGTGGTGAAAAATATTTCATCACCTTTATTGACGACTTCTCACGTTATGGCTACATCTATCTCTTGCATGAAAAGGCCCAATCCTTGGAATATCTAAAGATATTCATTGATGAAGTGGAAAGGCAATTAGACAAGAAAGTAAAAGTGATCAAGTCTGATAGAGGTGGTGAATATTATGGAAGATTCACCGAAAATGGACAATGTCCAGGTCCTTTTGCGAAATTCTTGGCAAGTAGAGGGATCCGTGCACAATACACAATACCCGGAACTCCTCAACAAAATGGTGTCGCAGAAAGGCGGAATCGTACTCTTATGGACATGGTTAGAAGTATGTTGAGTAACTCAACGTTACCTTCCTCATTGTGGATGCATGCAATAAAAACTGCTGTATATTTGTTAAACCGGGTTCCAAGTAAGGCAGTTTCTAAGACACCTTATGAGCTGTGGATGGGAAGGAAACCCAGTTTAAGACATCTCCATATTTGGGGTTGTCAAGCAGAAGTAAGACCATACAATCCACATGAAAAGAAACTTGACCCTAGGACCGTTTCTGGGTTCTTCATTGGTTATCCAGAAAAGTCCAAAGGATACATATTTTATTGCCCTAACCATAGTACGAGAATCATTGAGTCTGGCAATGCGAGGTTCATTGAAAATGGTCACACTAGTGGGAGTTTGGTACCGAAAAAGGTTACATAAATTCAAAAGAATCAAATGCAACCAAAGTTACTGCGGTTGTCGTTCCTTTTGTTGCAGCACCACGCAACAATTTGGAACAACAAAGGGATTCAAGCCCACGTGACCATGTCACAGAAAATGAACCACACATGAATGATCATGAAAGAGTTGACCCAACTCCAGTTGGTGAGCAAGAAGTGCCACAAGAGGAAGTAGCTTTAAGATGGTCAGTAAGGGATAAAAGGCCTACCATTTCCGATGACTTCGCGGTATATGAGCTTGAACATGAATGTGACATTGGCATTGATAACGATCCAGTCTCATTTAATCAAGCCATGAAATGCAATGATTTAGAAAAATGGGTCAAAGCCATGAAGGAAGAATTAAAATCAATGAGTGACAACAAAGTTTGGGACTTAGTAGATTTACCGAAAGGATAAAAAAGAGTCGGGTGTAAATGGAATTTGAAAACCAAACGTGACTCCAAAGGTAACATCGAAAGGCATAAGGCCCGACTAGTTGCCAAGGGTTATACCCAGAAAGATGGCGTTGACTACAAGGAAACTTTCTCTCCTGTTTCAAAGAAAGATTCTCTTAGAATCGTAATGGCTATGGTGGCTCAATTTGATTTGGAGCTTCACCAAATGGATGTGAAGACCGCCTTTCTTAATGGAGACCTAGAGGAAGAGGTTTACATGGACCAACCTGAAGGTCTTGTGCACACGGGAAATGAGAATATGGTGTGTAAGTTGAATAGGTCAATATACGGACTAAAACAGGCTTCCCGCCAATGGTATCTCAAATTTAATGATACTATCACTTCTTATGGTTTTGTAGAAAACATCATTGATCGTTGTATCTACGTTAAAGTCAGTGGGAGTCATTATGCTATTTTAGTCTTATATGTAGACGATATATTGATAGCTGCTAATAATGTGAACATGTTACATGAAGTAAAGAATTTCTTATCTAAGAGTTTTGAAATGAAAGACATGGGCGAAGCATCCTTTGTGATTGGAATAGAGATATTCCGGAACAGATCACAGGGGATTTTGGGACTATCACAAAAGGCCTATATTTCAAAAGTCCTTGAGAAATTTCATATGGATAAATGCTCTGCTGGTGTGGTTCCCATCCTGAAGGGAGACAAGTTCAGTTTGAAGCAATGTCCTAAGAACAAACTGGAGCAAGATGAAATGAAAGGAATTCCTTATTCATCATTAGTCGGGAGTCTGATGTATGCTCAGACCTGTACGAGGCCTGATATCAGTTTTGCTGTGGGCATGTTAGGCCGATACCTCAACAATCCCGGTATGGACCATTGGAAAGCTGCAAAGAAGACCCTTAGGTATCTGCAAGGCACCAAGGATCATATGTTAATTTATAGGAGATCTGATTCATTTGACATGAACGGTTTTTCGGACTCAGATTATGGTGCATGTAAGGACAGTTATAAATCTACATTCGGATACCAGTTCATGTTGGCTGGGGGAGCAGTATCGTGGAAGAGTGCAAAGCAGTCCATTATTGCAACATCCACTATGGAGGCTGAATTCGTGGCATGCTTTGAGGCCATGGTTCAGGGACTATGGCTCCGCAATTTCCTTTCGGGACTTGGAATTGTTGACTTTGTGTCCAAGCCGCTGAAAATTTGTTGTGATAATTCCGCTGCGGTATTTTTCTCAAAGAATGACAAGTACTCAAAGGGAGCCGAACACATTGATATAAAATACTTGGCTGTTAAAGATGAAGTGAGGAAACAAACAATAGCACTCGAACATATTGGTACTGATTCTATGATTGCAGACCCATTAACTAAAGGGCTGGCGCCAAAGGTCTTTACTGGCCATGTAGAGAATATGGGTATTATTGACAAAGCCTTGCTGTTTTGATTCAGTACTTTGTAGGAAAGTTGTTCATTATCGGTCCTTTGACATTTTTTTAATATGAATATTAAAGTTATTGGTTCTCATTCATTATTGTTTTTATCATCATGACCGTTATATGTATACATTTGGTGAGATGATAAATTTTTGAGTATTACTTTTTTCACTCAATATTAAGCAAAGGTTAAATTGGAGATGATTTGTGGTACATGGAAGGAAACACGTTGTTTGAAGATGTGTGACCGCCATGACCCAAACAAATCTCTGTTTAAACTTTACCTTAATGTATACGTATCCAAATACAATCCAACGTAATGTGTGCACTTAAAAGATAATTCTATTTATGTCTCTCATTGATATATGGGTCAAGTGGGAGATTGTAAGAATAATTTTTTTATTCTTATATTATGTGACCCATATAATTTATTAGACTAAATAGAGTTAATGTTGGATAAATAATTAATGGGATATGTGATTAATTATTTAAATGTTTTTTTTTCTTAAAGAATCCATGTTTTGATGTTTGACTGGATATACAGTTATTTAAAAAACATGGGGTGAAGTTGGAAGAGTGGAGTCCAAAGCTTTTACACTTCCTTGAAAAGTGGAACCACCCCTCTCTCTCTATCTATAAAGGTCTGTTATAGTGGATTCCATAACATCAAGAAAACTACATTATACGTCAAAACTAATAGTCAGATAAGAGGGAGAGAAAGTGAGATATCACCATATCCTTTTGGTTTCCACGGATGTCTCGGATTTTTTGCTAAACGAAATATAACAAGTAATAAAATAAATCCGGTTTACCCCAAGTGCAGGGATCGTAGTATAGTAGCTACAACCGGAGTCGAATCACAGGGAATCTAGGTTGGTCTAGTTCTTAATTTTTCTAAATTGTCACGAGAAATAACTAAAAACGAAAACGAAGAAAACAATAAACTGGACAGATGGTTGTCAATCCAAAGCCAGGAAATATAGTTGCGGACCTAAACTAACTAAACAAATCTATTCTATAACTAAAAAGAAAAATAAAATTCTAAAATAGCAACGAAGACAAGGCACAAAGATAATTTCAATTAATTTTAACGAAGAACAAGCATTGATCCACCTATCCCGCAACCCTCAATTTCTACTCTAGATCGTTTAGTGAAGATTTAATAAAGATGTGGTTCACCTATCAAAGGTATGAATTCCTACTCTCGTAGATAATTCGCCTATTAATCTTTCATCTCTCGATCTTAAAGATTAACGCTTCCATAACAAAGGTGTAAGATTTCTCAATCTAGCAACCTAGAAATTTAACCTAGCAACTCTCGTTATTTTTAGGTTAAAAATCCCATCTTTACTACGGTGATCTATGTCTAACAACGATTCTCACCAAACGTTAAACATCACAGAGCAACCATCTCTCGATATAAATTGCATAAAAACAAATTAAACATAATAAAGATACAAACTTTAATAAAAACTCACAAAACAATCCCAAAGTTGAGATCAAGATGTTGCAGAAACGGTTTCACATGCTTGCTCGAACTGGCCTCAGCCTCTACTCATCTCCAGAAGAACAAACAAAATAAATAAAAAAAATAAAACATGGCTCGGTCGACCGAGCAGGAGCACTCGGTCGACCGAGTGTGCCTCTTCTCGGTTTCTGTGCAGCAGCTTTTCTCCAGGATGAATTGTTATTCGTTTTCTGCTGATGCCTCTCCTTTTATAACTTGTTTTGCCGACTTAAGGTTTTATTATTAGCAAGTCTAAACCCTAATAAATAAAAATAAAGATAATTCGAAGTCTATCCTTTCTGATCTTCTGGACGCACGTCTGGTAGGGTGGACGCTCGTTCACTTTAAGTAAATTTCTTCGAGTCGGGCCGAGCTGGACAAGATGCCCGTCCCATGCATTTTTGAACGCTCGTCCAGGTAAAATCTCTCTTCCCTGAATTGATTTCCTTCTCGTGAACATCGTTTTAGCTTCCTCCATAACATGCAAGCGTACCTACAACACGGTAAAAACATGCAAAATGTAAAATCATACATATAGATAGAAAACACCAATAAAACCACGTAATTAGCTCCATTTTTCACTTTAATGATTTCCATACGCATTCTTTCAATATTTCACTTAAGCACCTAACTTTCTATAAAAATTAGTCAAACACGAAGAAAATTGTCACGAAATAAAATCATATAAACCGTAAAAATCGCCGTTAACAACTCCCCCATACTTAGCTTTTGCTCGTCCCGAGCAAAACAAAACAAGAAAACCATGGACTTACTTATGCATTAAACCACATAAAATCCCATACATCAAATCACAACCGGTCGACTAGCATCAAAAACATATATCCCATGCAATAAACGATTACTCGAATGTGTAGTGTGTGCAAAGCCTTCTTCAACTTCCACCGATTCCACACTTGACAATTAAATTCAAGCTAACCAACAAATACCCATTAAAGACAGGTAATGAATCACCCTGACAATACATACGCCCTACAAAACTACTCATGTCATGACTAGAGTAATACATGTGTTTTCGAAATCTTTTCAGTTGTACCCAGAGGATATTCCCTACAACATATACCTTGGCCTATAATGGGGATAAGGTAGGCGATAACTAAGTCTTTCACTTATTCATACCAAATTCCTTATATAAGTTGATTTAATTTATCTTTCACATATAACCACACATCAGAATGAGCTCTTGCCCGTCATAGCAGAATAGGATATTCGTGATGTACCCTACCTTACTCAAATCATAAGGCAGCTTCTTCTGACTGTCGTGAGCTTTTGGTCATCATAGTGGTATAGGACATTCGTGATATGACCTACCTCACTCAAATCATCGACCCGCTTCCGACACACCCAATTAATTCATACATTTTTCTTAAAACAACTTTTCCAAAGCACAGTAGTTACGTTTCACTTATCACATTCAGGCTTCGGTATATTCACGATACTTCCTACTTCAATTCCAACTACGCACATATTACAATTTCTATGACATAAGCACTAAGCGAACGGTCTTATAACCAGAATCAAACATCATCGGTTTAAATGAGTACAGTTTCCTAAGTTCAGCTCGTCATCGAAGAGGCTTACGTGAAAAGAATTCGAGTAAAGGCTTATTTATCAAAGGTCGATGCAAAAATACTAGTCAACTCAGCACAAGTATGGGAATATAACAAGTAAGTAAGCCAAAATAAAATCATGCTCGGGACGGAGGTTTTTTTTTAAAAAAATTCAAAAATTTGTTGAATTTTTGAAGGATGGTGGTAAGCATAATAAATTAAGCACATTATAGGTACAACCAATCCCTCCCCCACACTTAAACCACAACATGTCCTCATGTTGTGCAGAATTAAAGAAAAGATAAAGTACTTAGCTGATTGTAGTTCGAAGGTGCAAGTCTGGAAGTGGTCATGAGTCGAGATCAGAAATGCTTGAAGAAATCGATGAAGATCGTGGACCATCCACGGAAAAGCGATATCGTTTAAACGCTCACAATGGCTATCGCAAATATCACGCACACATGAAAAACAAGACAAGATCTCGGGGATAGGGAATATAACATATTGCTTGAGAAAAATTTGATATAAGCACATGATATAATTGCTCGAGATGGAAAAATCACCACACACGGGGAAACACAGGCATCTAAGCGTCAAATATAACCACAGAGGTTTACAAAGCGATATGGTCCAACATGTGCATCTGAGAAATATCAAACTCCAACCGAAAGTGCAAATGCGGCGTTAAGGCTTACAAGATTCATCAGAAAGTAATAGCAACGGAAAACCAACAGTAGCTTCAACTAAAGGACAGATGAATCATATAAGAAACGACAGCTGGACTGAAGCAGAGTCGCACAAAAAATAATGATAGAGGATACTACAAAGTAGCAGGGCTAGATAATAAACACAATCGGGGCGCCCACACATGGAGGCCAAGGGGCCATGGCCGGAGGCCCCCGAAAATCAATGAATTTAATGCAACAAAATCAAGTATACTTGATATGAGACATGAGACAATGCAACACCAAATGATATGCTAAAAATACAGGCGCTCTGCCTCGCACAATGCAACAAAATGATATGCAAATATGCTAATAATGTAGTAGAAACACAAATGCTAGCCCAAACTAACCTTCATAGATATCGCCCAAATCTACAATTCGAATTAAGCGACCAAGCATGTCTATAGCAGGAAGAAGGTTATATTCATTCTGCAAGTTACCAAGCAACAAAAACCGACACCATAAACCTAGACGACACAAGACAAAGCTAGCCCCCCTTATTCAACAAAAACAAAGTAATCCAAAATAATTAAAAAAAAAAAAACTATTCTTATTATTGGGTTGCCTCCCAACAAGCGCCTTTCTTTAGTGTCTTTGGCTAGACACACTTACGTCACTATCCTTTATCAAGGAGGACTAAACCAAAGAAGGGCCTCCCTATGCTTTTTCCTCCATATATCAGGGATATTCGCACGGATTCTAAAATATAGCATTGGAATCCTACAACCATGTCTTCTTAGAAAGTGATTAAACATTTCAGCGCTCAGTAAAGAAGTGTCATTCAACAACTTGTTGATTTCTTTATCAATGCTCATGACAAATCTAAGAGAATTATGGACTATTAGAGGTGCAACATCTATGTACTCGGTATGATCAACATCAACATTGCTATTCAAGGACGGATAACTAATAGTATCAGATGACTTATGATCAAGAACAATAGCGTTACCTTCCTTTTCATCTTTTTCATGGCTCATTAATGTTGAATCTGGAATTATGGCACCATTATCCTGTGAAGATGGTTCATATTTCCATGTGGCTTCACTCTTGTGGATCTGGAGGCTTGAACCCTCAGCGGTCTTGGATAAATCATCACCAGAAACGTTCAGATCAAGACAATATGGGTTCTCAAAAGTATCACAGTTTACATCCCTACGACTCTCAACGTCGGCCTCCTGCTCAGGACTCGCCATCATCTCAGGTTCCCTTTCATATTCAATAACTTGGCGATCATATGCAACGAATTCTCCTGAAGTCAGTTCCCTTGCTTCTAGAGCGGGATGCACCAGGTGTGCCATTTCTCCAGAAACTTCCTTTCTGCTCTCTAGATATTTCTCTAACAAAGTTTCCATGTAAGACTCGAGCTCTGAGTGAGGGAACACTTGTTGATAATTGCTTTCTTCTTGATCCCACGGAGAATAAGGATAGTTACTCCTCCCACCATTGTATGTGGATGCATAGTTAGATTGAAGTGGATTCCCATAACTTGCATCATAATTGCTATTAGTATTCCATTAGTGGGGTGAATTACCTCCACAGCACTAAGCCTCATAATGGTTTCCACCACAATACGAACATCTCACTTGAACGTTATTAAATCCATGTCCATAAGAATTCTCATCGATTGAGGTATACGAGCATCGGATCCAAAGGCAGATGAATCCATTAAACTTGACACTTCTACTTTTGGGGAACCACTGAATTGAATGCCGGATCCTAAGTTCATGGCATTGTCCTCTTCTCTATCATAAGGAAATGTGGGAGCTAGGTCAATGCCTTGGTCTTGAGCCATTTTCCTGAGCCGTCTCTCAAGATTCTTGAGTGTCCTGTTTTGCTCCTCCAATTTAGCTTCAAGATCGTCCGATTGAGAGGGGCCTTGATAGTTCTGAAAGTTCTGTGGGAAGGATTGGCTAGACTGACTTTGAAACATAGGATCGGGACTGTTCTGATGGAGCCACTGATATTGATTGGAAAAATTGATATTTTGGTTCTGACTGAAGTTCGGGTTTTGATAGAAATTCGGATCGAGAAGTGAAACCTGTTTAAAGCCGCTTTGGTACGTAATCGATTATTAAATCTACGATCTGCTGGCCACATGAAGCATTTACTACAGCGTTCTGTCCACTCATAGGACAGAAACGAGCAGTGTGTCCCACATTGTCACAATTTTGACATGTGACTAGATTAAAATTTGCCTGATTATGGACAGTGTTAACTTGATACGCAAGCAGGAAAAAAGCGACAGCCGCCAACGGCATGGCCGGTCGACAACATCTTCCACGAAGCGAACTTGTGAGTTCTATGGAAAAGACGGGGTACGATTCATAGGATTAAGCGACATTTGAAGAAGCGCCATCTGCTTTGCTTCAAAGATGGCGATCTGATCTTGCATAATCATAGTTGATGACATTTTTTTGTTTTTTGTTTTTGTTTTTGTTTTTTTATTTTTATAGAAAAGATAAAGAAACAGAAAAAGAAACGGAAACAGAAACCTACCTACGAAAAATTTAAAACAGAAAAACAGAAAACAATAAAAGGGAGAAAAACGTGTTGAAATCTTCTGAGCCCAAAATGGAAGGGAAAACAGCAGATTTTGACCTCGAAAACGGGCCGCTCACCATGTTGTCGGCATCGGAACGAGCTTTCCGAATTGGGGTCCTGCGCGCCAAACGGACACTCGAGCCGAAAGTTACGGCCAAAATACTACCATGTGCCCTAACGATCCCTTTTATCCAAACTTATAACAGAAAATCAGAAAAATTAATAAACTAGACAACCGTACCGATTCCCCGGCAACGGCGCCAAAAACTTGTCTCGGATTTGATGCTAAACGAAATATAACAAGTAATACAATAAATCCGGTTTACCCCAAGTGCAGGGATCGTAGTATAGTAGCTACAACCGGAGTCGAATCACAGGGAATCGAGGTTGGTCTAGTTCTTAATTTTTCTAAATTGTCACGAGAAATAACTAAAAACGAAAACGAAGAAAACAATAAATTGGACAGAGGGTTGTCAACCCAAAGCCAGGAAATATAGTTGCGGACCTAAACAAACTAAACAAATCTATTCTATAACTAAAAAGAAAAATAAAATTCTAAAATAGCAACGAAGACAAGGCACAAAGATAATTTCAATTAATTTTAACGAAAAACAATCATTGATCCACCTATCCCGCAACCCTCAATTTCTACTCTAGATCGTTTAGTGAAGATTTAATAAAGATGTGGTTCACCTTGTTAGATTTAGTGCCCGAAAGACAATTTGTGTAATTATTTTTATGACAGAATTTGTCTTACCTTATTACTTGCTTTGTGCTTGTAAGTAATACACTGCTGCAAACCCTAAGTGTATCAGTATGTAACCGCTTAACTCAGTGTATGGTATGCACGTGAGGATTGAGTTAGTGGTGATATACTTAAACTGTTAGTCCGTGGTGAACTTAATCAGAGTTTAGTGTCTCTTGATTAAAACACCAATAATGCGCCCGGAACACCTTAGGGTGTGATAGTCTTATCCGGACTGTCGGTAGAGGGTACCTACGTGGGGCATTTATATATGATGACATTCATATAGGACTGGACCGATTTAATCTGAATTTCTCGGTATAATTCCGTAATCGAGGAATCTTATTAAATCATTAGATGATCATATATGGATCAACCTTAATCTTGAGGTGATCACAGGATCTTCGCTTGTCCCGGGGTAGTGTTTGATGTGTTAATTACGGTTCACTTTAATATGTGTTCCAAGCCACTTCTCATTGGCACTATCTCCAGGATGAGTGAGTAGTTCGATTTTCACAGACATGGAATCCATTCCTTCCTGCGGGAAGTAGAGACAGATCCCTTGTTTGTTAGCCCTAAGAAAGTGATCGATCCGGGAGTTCACATTTGACTAATTAGCTACTAGTCGGATATGTGTGCTAATTGATCATCGAGGGGTTAATGGTAAATAAGGATAAGATATTCGAAGTCGGGTTCACGGAGACTTCCCACTCAGAATGGGACGATCTATGGAGGGTTAATCCGTATGTAGTGATTATATCAATGGACGCTTATTCACTCTATGGGTTGAGTATAAGTATACATCCGTAATCGGTAGAGTTCGATTTGGGTTTATGGTGGCGTAATCCCGAATTAATAATTAATGTACTTATTACATTCGATGAATAATTAATTATTGGAGCTCACTGGTTATAGGTCCATGGTCCCCGATGTGGCTTCTGTAATTCGGACTAATAATCTTGTTACTTGGGCCTCAGTGATAATTAATTGGCTGGGCTAATTAATTGATATGCATGGATATTATTTAGTTGGGCTAATTAATATAATACACATAAAAGACATTTTATGTGGGCTAAAACCCTAGTTAAGTGGCGCCATTTCTCCTTGAATTATCACAAGAATTAATTTTTTTGTGATGTGGAAAATAAAAGATATTCTTATTATATGATTGGTTGGATGACTTGTTATTTGATTTCCTTTTGGTCAATACATGTCACAATTAGTCATTAAGGAAAATATCTTTTATTTTGTTTAATTAATTATTTATTTAATTAATTAATACTTGGAGAGTTAGGATGTCTTTCTCTATAAAAGGAGAGTTATTCCAAGGAAATTGATATGGCAAATTTCGAAATTCACCACAAATAAAGGGAGAAAATTTGTTCTTTCTTGTCTAGGGTTTTTAGTAGAAGAAAAACTTTGAGTTTTTCTTGGTGTTGCATATCAAGGAGGCTCGTGTATGAAGAAGGGTGTCCACCAACCACCATTTGGAGAACACATTGGAAGATCAAGGCGACTCTTCCCGTTATTGGTAACATAATCTTAAACCCCCTTGTAGTACTTAAGTCCTTTAATTATGAATTGTGTCATATAAATCGTGATCCATCCGCTGCGCATAGATCTAACTCGTTTAGATCTAAGAACCTTCATCCTTCATGTGGCATCAGAGAAAGGTTCCACGATTTATATAGTCATAGTCATATAGTTAAACGATTTAAAGGAGTGGAATTGCATGTAGGTAATTTTTACTTATAATTATGCATTGATTATGATTAAAATTGTTATGGTTGAAGAGATGGATTGGGGTTGGCATTGTTTACCCGTTAGATCTATTGTAAACTCATATAAAAGATGAAAATTCGTTCATATGAGTATAGGAAATTATGTAATTTTTTTATTGCAAGTTTAATTTCCAGAAAATAGATCTGTACAGTAGCTGTTTAGTCTTTTCGTTTTTCCCGTTTTTTGAACCGTTAAAAAGAAGATCCCTCCGGTCAGAATCAAGATTGGAAGTTGGTGAACAATCCCACAAAATTTGGCGTCGATCAGAGTCCTTTTGGATGTCCGTTCGTTGATGAGAAGAGGCAGCTGTAACAGAAAAACGCAGGATTCACAGAAACCCTAACTGTGACTTCCTCGATTTTCTGGAAAGGATTGGACCGCTGAAACGAAAATATGACCGGTCAGATCGGTAATCATGGGGTTTTTGACGTGATATTAAATTTTCAGGACGATCGGGATTTATCTTGATCCCCGATCGGCCTCGGGAAGTGAATGATGCGCTGCTGAATGATGCGCTCACTGGAGAAAATTGACAAGTCAAAGCTCCGATCCAACCGTACATATTGAAGCCCGAAGAGTAAAGATCAGATCTGGAAAGTTTCGTCTCGATCCGAGTTTTTTTGATATGCCGATCGTCGAAGATTCTAAACAGCTGCAGATTAGGGTTTTAATTTATTTTCGAATAGATTAGTTCTGAAGGGTGCCAACGGTCCATCTCGGTGTTTATTTTCCGCACTAGTATACATGTGTAGATTGTATGAGTAGAACCGGAAAATTGCCATGACATGCATCATATCATGAATTCCACTCCATATGCATACATGTAGAAATTAATTCGAGGAATTAGTTAGGCATGTATAAAACACACGATTAGTTTTAATTAATTGTTTGATATTAATTAGAAACTAATTAGGGTAAAACCGAGGAACACGGGTTTTTTCAATCGTCGAGGTTGGGTGATGGATTCTCGGTGAATCCCACTCTGCGAAAGCATAAGGAGTAAAATCCGAAATCTCGTTGTTAAGGTGTTGGATTCTCGGTGAATTCCACCTTACCAAGGCGAGATTACGTTTTTGTTCCGTAGTGTCTACGTGAAAGTTTGATGTTTAAGGATTGGATAATCACGGGCAACAGTTTGAAAGTGGTTTAACCACGGTTGGGTGGTCAACAGTAGCTACGGCTCAATCGACTTCACCCTCCACGTATGGCGTTTGCACGAAGTGCAGCAATCTTGAGCCATCCGAAGAGCCACTACGGCTCAACGGACCTCTCCTAGCCTTGACCCGTCCGGCGGCCACATATGTTCTAACGAATAGGTCGGGTGGGCTAGCCCACATAACCGACAACATTCGGGCCTATGATTTATTGTTCCTTAATGTAACATCAAGTCCAAAAGCGTGATCGATAAACCCACCACTTTTTCAAAATCTGAGTGGGAGCGGGAGGCGGCGACCGACCCCACGGCCTCTTGTTGACACAAGCAACGTGAGAGAATGGTGACGCCTCGTGCGGCACTGGGACCGGCCTCCTAAGGAAGGCCTTCACCGCTATCAAAATTCAAGGCTTGGTCTCCGAAAGGATAGGATTTTGGGTACTCGTCGGGTCACCGACCGACCCTAAGGCGGCACACTCGGGGTCTACCTAAAAATCGAGATAGTAGGTCACACTCATAAAGGGTATTTTTGGTAGTACCTCATTTGAAAAAGGAAAGGTGATTGACGATCACAAATGAGATGTTCGATTCTCAATCGATCTTCAATATTAATCGAAACCTATTTGACCTACCCTAAGGCGGCACCGAGGCATTAGATTAAATCCTTGGAGCGGTAGGATAGACTATAAGTACTTAGTTTATGTTCCTAAAATTTTAGTAGTGTATGATTTGGATTTATTTTACGTCAATTTTATTTACAACAATTTATATATCTCTCAGGGTGCTAGGCGCTAGTGTAAAATTGGCTAGTAATGACTTTAAAAAGTGGCAAGTAACTAAAACGTTGTAATTATTGATCTTACATGCGATTAATTTTTCGGAAGAGATATTTCTCTTGAGCCTTAAGACTTAAGTGACGTAAATAAGTATGTCACTGCTGTCACTCGTGTTGAACGAGAGACAACCATAGTTAGTTTGAAAGATGATTGTGACGATAAAATTCTTCTAGTGAATTTTAATTGTGTAGTGTCTACACGAGAAATTTTCTAATAGAAAAATTAGAGAATCATAAATTAAAGTGTCGCTAGTTAGACGGTATTTGAAACCGATAAAATAGTGGGAGCTTTTATCTGTTGTTTTTCTAATTTATTAGAAAATTAGTCCCACTGGGTAACGCTTTCATTAGACATCCCACAGTTCACGAGTAGTGTCTACTCAATTGAACTGCTAGTTCAAGACTATTTCCTTTTAAGGAAAGTTGAGAATGAGAAAGAATGTCTATAAGTGTTAATCATCTTAACTAAAGTTTTGAGGCTAAACCGAAAAATTAATTAAAGAAAGTATAGGATAAGGAAAGTGATTTCGGATCACTTAACCAATGAATCCTTAGCGACTTTCTTAAACCGAGTAACTTGACTCGGTAGCTTAGTTCTTTGGAAGAACAAGGAAGCTGTGCATTAACAATTAATAAAATAGACAACGGGCAGTTATTTCAGCTATAATAGTGGAAGTGATATAAGGAAATGAATTTCGGATTCTATCCTTGAATATCACAGAAAAAAATTATTTTTCTGTTTACAGATTCGTTGAAACAAATGGATTCACTTTCATCTCGATACTACAGTTGCCTTAAACAAAGTGGAGATGACATTTGTAGTACGAATCCAAGACTCGGACTTTTGTTTGATAAAGTCAGAACCACTAAGAAAAGCTGAATAAGTATGTGTAACACATCTAAAACTATTAAAGGTAAAAGGTTTCCGTATAAAGATAAACGACCTTTCAATATCTATTAACTAGTGCATATATCCTAGAGATAAGACCTGACGACTGGCAAAGGGTGATTCCTATCTCCCAGTCTAGGAACACTATCTCAAAGGAACAATGACTAAGTTTCCTTTCAATCGGGAAAGGGTAATAGTTTTGAAGGGGTAACATAGCATGTTCACCATGACCTTCGGAGTCTAGTGAGAGATACAAGCTAGTGGGAGATTTTGAGTGATAACATTCTGTCTGATAACTACTCAAAACGTTGGTTAGTTTATCGAAAGAATACGAGGTGGAGTCTCTGATTTCAGCAGAGAATAGAGTATTCCATGCTCAGAAATAGGCTATCGCATAGTCTTGGGACTGATGCTCGGCCTGCCTCCTAGTGGAATGTTTCTCACTGAGGAAGAAACCATAGACTTGCCCTATATAGTTATTGATGTGCTACAATACACTGCTAAACTCGATCAAGATAATTCGTTGCAAAATAACGGTTAACATTATTATGTAAACCGAGAAGTCTACCTAGAAGATGCTAGTGAATTTATGGATAAGGAGTGAATTCGGTTCACACCACTTCCGTAAATGTAGGCATTTAGCACTTGATGCTTGAAGGTAGGACTGGAGATTTTGCGCATACGTTCAGATTGTGACTGTTCGTGAAATATCTTAATGAGACGAGTGAAGGTTGGTTATAAGATTCTTGAGATCGGAAAGTGACGGTTGAACTGTCGCAAGGCTTCTGATAGAATCTATAAGTAACAGCCTTAAACCTTGGATTACGGTTACCCAAGGGTAGTTACTATCTGATTTAATCAGACCACGTCCAACATCGGTTGTTGGTGATTACACTGATAAATACTACTAAATCAGAATGTCAATCCACCCAAAACGTAGTGGGAGTATGGTTTAACCGTTGTCCGATTTTGTGGACTTTACAGTCTACTGGGGTGATTGATAACCTATGGCTCTCTGTGGGCTGTATAGGATTCTGATCATAGAGGTTGGTTTGAAAACCTTAACCCCTGTGAATGGAGTTTTGGTACTCCGATTCATTGACCTCTTGTAGAACCACCTGAGTGTCTACCCCCAGTGGGAGCAATTGGATCTACACGGAAAAGAGTCGAATGAATAGGAAAGTTTAAACTTTCAGCAAGCAAAGTCGAGTGGTCTAGGGGTGATTCACGACAAGTAGAGAGTTAACTGTGCCTTGAACTCTCTCACCACTCGGTCTTGCTAGATTTCGTTAAGCGAGAAAATAGGGGTGATTCCACGAGACTTTCTTTCTTTGAAAACGGAGTCTGGATTCATTCGGAACAGAAGGGTCTTGATTAGAACAAATGGCAGGATGACTACAGGGGCTTATATCATTTGTGGATTTAAGAAAACCTCTTGGTCATTTAAAGTCACATGTTTTAAAATATGTGGATTTGACCAGAATATTGATAAGTCTTTCGTAGACTGGATATCAATATTGGCAAAGTAGTAGTATTAGTGTTCATGAATGATAACACTGAAACGGTTGGAAACAACATGGGTGTGCTATCTGAAGTCGGAAACTGACACGGCAAGATTCTTTGGATGAGAGAATTGGACTATTTTCTAAGAGTTTGATTCCGTCAAATTCACAAGAATGAGTCATTGGCTATCCCACCTGTCTTATTGAATGAGATGATCATGCATACACGTATGCAACATTCATCGAGAGTAGTCCTACCCTACCTCTCAGGAATGATTCTCTAAATCTTCGGATAAAGAGAAAATGGGATAGAGTCTCTCTTGGATAATGGCAAGTCAGATTATCACAAGTCAATAGTAGTCGAATCTCGGATTCGAGCATTTAATAGCGGTTTAGTATGTCCTCAAGTATCTTTAGAGAACGAGGAATCATATGCTTGTATATTTAGGTGCAAACTTGAATATGGTTGACTACGCTGATTCTGACTTGTAGTCAGATTAATGATGATCATTAAGTTGATCTCGGGCTCAGTGTTTACTCATAGTGCTTAGAGTTTCCTTTTTGATCTGGGAGTAATTCCAGGTCTAGTGAGCCGATATCACTTTGTTGTGAAAACAATGAAGAGATAGCTTAGAAGGATTTTCTCAGTCACTAGAGGTCAAAAGCATATTGAGAGAGAGTACCGCCTGATTAGATGGACTTGCAACGTTTCGATCCTAAATATCGTCTCGGGCCGACAACCAAACTGATCAGTGCACCAAGTCTAGTGCTTGGAGGGTACGGCATTGAGGAATATATCTCATCTGCTTTTAGAGCAAGTGGGAGAGTGTTGTGAATAAGATGAGAAAGGGTGTGCTCTAAAAACAATCATTACTTGTCATTTTAAATTGCAAGTGGGAGATTGTTAGATTTAGTGCCGAAAGACAATTTGTGTAATTGTTTTTATGACAGAATTTATCTTACCTTATTACTTGCTTTGTGCTTGTAAAGTAATACATCGCCGCAAACCCTAAGTGTATCGGTATGTAAATCGCTTAACTCGGTGTATGGTATGCACGTGAGGATTGAGTTAGTGGTGATATACTTAAAGCTGTTAGTCCGTGGTGAACTTAATCGAGTTTAGGGTCTCTTGATTAAAACACCAATAATGCGCCTGAGAACACCTTAGGGTGTGATAGTCTTATCGGTTTGTCGGTAGAGAGTACTACGTGGGGCATTTATATATGATGGCATTCATATAGGATTTGGACCGATTTAATCTGAATTTCTCAAGTATAATTCCGTAATCGAGGAATCTTATTAAATCATTAGATGATCATATATGGATCAACCTTAATCTGAGGTGATCACGAGGATCTTCGCTTGTCCTGGGGTAGTGTTTGATGTGTTAGTTACGGTTCACTTTAATATGTGTTCCAAGCCACTTCTCATTAGCACTATCTCAGGATGAGTGAGTAGTTCTGATTTTCACAGACATGGAATCCATTCCTTCCTGCGGGAAGTAGAGAGACGATCCCCAATTTGTTAGCCCTAAGAAAGTGATCGATCTGGGAGTTCACATTTGACTAATTAGCTACTAGTCAAATATGCTAATTGATCATCAGGGGGTTAATGGTAAATAAGGATAAGATATTCTAAGTCGGGTTCACGGAGACTTCCCACTCAGAATGGACAGTCTATGGAGGGTTAATCCGTATGTAGTGATTATATCAATGGGACGCTTATTCACTCATGGGTTGAGTATAAGTATACATCATAATCGGTAGAGTTCGGGCCGGGTTTATGGTGGCGTAATCCCGAATTAATAATTAATGTACTTATTCATTCGATGAATAATTAATTATTGGAGCTCATGGTTATAGTCCATGGTCCCCGATGTGGCTTCGTAATTCGGACTAATAATCTTGTTACTTGGGCCTCAGTGATAATTAATTGATATGCATGGAAATTATTTAGTTGGGCTAATTAATATAATACACATAAAAGACATTTTATGTGGGCTAAAACCCTAGTTAGGTGGCGCCATTTCTCCTTGAATTATCACAAGAATTAATTTTTTTGTGATGTGGAAAATAAAAGATATTCTTGTTATATGATTGGTTGGATGACTTGTTATTTGATTTCCTATTGGTCAATACATGTCACAATTAGTCATTAAGGAAAATATCTTTTTATTTTGTTTAATTAATTATTTATTTAATTAATTAATACCTGGAGCCCAAGGATGTACTCTCCTATAAAAGGAGAGTTATTCCAAGGGAAATTGATATGGCAAATTTCGAAATTCACCACAAATAAAGGGAGAAAATTTGTTCTTTCTTGTCTAGGGTTTTTAGTAGAAGAAAAACTTTGAGTTTTTCTTGGTGTTGCATATCAAGGAGGCTCGTGTATCAAGAAGGGTGTCCACCAACCGCCGTTTGGAGAACACATCGGAAGATCAAGGCGAC
The DNA here is from genome assembly GCA_026214975.1 of Gentiana macrophylla. Taxonomy (NCBI): domain Eukaryota; kingdom Viridiplantae; phylum Streptophyta; class Magnoliopsida; order Gentianales; family Gentianaceae; genus Gentiana; species Gentiana macrophylla. Next base: position 29,136,564 of record CM047808.1, read on the forward strand.
TCTTCCCGTTATTGGAAACATAATCTTAAACCCCCTATAGTACTTAAGTCCTTTAATTATGAATTGTGGCATATAAATCGTGATCCATCCGCTGCGCATAGATCTAACTCGTTTAGATCTAAGAACCTGCATCCTTCACACCTATCAAAGGTATGAATTCATACTCTCGTAGATAATTCGCCTATTAATCTTTCATCTCTCGATCTTAAAGATTAACGCTTCCATAACAAAGGTGTAAGATTTCTCAATCTAGCAACCTAGAAATTTAACCTAGCAACTCTCGTTATTTTTAGGTTAAAAATCCCATCTTTACTACGGTGATCTATGTCTAACAACGATTCTCATCAAACGTTAAACATCACAGAGCAACCATCTCTCGATATAAATTGCATAAAAACAAATTAAACATAATCAAGATACAAACTTTAATAAAAACTCACAAAACAATCCCAAAGTTGAGATCAAGATGTTGCAGAAACGGTTTCACATGCTTGCTCGAACTGGCCTCAGCCTCTACTCATCCCCAGAAGAACAAACAAAATAAATAAAAAAAATAAAACATGGCTCGGTCGACCGAGCAGGAGCACTCGGTCGACCGAGTGTGCCTCTTCTCGGTTTCTGTGCAGCAGCTTTTCTCCAGGATGAATTGTTATTCGTTTTCTGCTGATGCCACTCCTTTTATAACTTGTTTTGCCGACTTAGGGTTTTATTATTAGCAAGTCTAAACCCTAATAAATAAAAATAAAGATAATTCCAAGTCTATCCTTTCTGATCTTCTGGACGCACGTCTAGTAGGGTGGACGATCGTTCACTTTAAGTAAATTTCTTCGAGTCGGGCCGAGCTGGACAAGACGCCCGTCCCATGCATTTTTGAACGCTCGTCCAGGTAAAATCTCTCTTCCCTGAATTGATTTGCTTCTCGTGAACATCGTTTTAGCTTCCTCCATAACATGCAAGCGTACCTACAACATGGCAAAAACATGCAAAATGTAAAATCATACATATAGATAGAAAACACCAATAAAACCACGTAATTAGCTCGATTTTGCACTTTAATGATTTTCATACGCATTCTTTCAATATTTCACTTAAACACCTAACTTTCTATAAAAATTAGTCAAACACGAAGGAAATTGTCCCGAAATAAAATCATATAAACCGTAAAAATCACCGTTAACAACGGATATCATCACTTTGATATTTAAAGTGATTCAAAAGGTCTAAAAAAGAAAACAAAAGTCTTATGTTGCTGCTGGTACCGTCCTTTACACAAAGGACTTTGTTTGGATTATCACAGCTGTAAAAGGGAAGCAGTGTATATATTTATACACTGTACGGGAGGCCCTTCATTAATTCCGGTATTCTTTTTAAAGGCATACACTATGGACTCAGGTAAGTCGTATTTTATTGTGCAATTAATCAATAAAAGATCCTGTTATTATTATTGTAAATTATTTGTAAGTGATCAGATCCGTAAAATTAATTCCGCATTATATGTGATCTGATAAATAATTGTCTAAAAGGCCATGGTAGCTCAATTATTAAGGCAACAGAATCAGAATGTGCATGTTAGTAATTATTAACAAATAATGGAAATGTTTGTTATATACCTGAGTTTTTGGAGTTATGTTCTCATGCCTTTACATGGATTGTTTGTATAATTAGGCTGCAAGTGATGGTGCGGTTAATAGTGTCGGAACGATGTTAGCAGTGGTGATGTCAATGTAGCTACATCGCAGGTAATCAAACTATTTTTATATTTTATTTATGTTCTAATGCCTTTACATGGTTTGTTTGCTTTTTGAAATGAGAAGTGTGCTGTTTCCTTGAGAAATTTATGTGTAAGTAACCTAAATGCAAGTTTGTAGTCATCTGAAAAGTCAAATTCAGTGTTTTCATACACTCTGGTTTTTTGCTTTAGAAGTTTTTTACGATTACCATTTTATTTATTTATATAAATAATGTTCTACATTTTCACTTCATAACACAGACTTTGCTTATTATACCCGTTATCACCACGAGATGACTGAAACATCATAGTAATAATGGTGTAGTTTAGAACTTGTGTTTTTAAGAGAGAAGGAAAACATCAGTATATGTTCCTTTGGTTTGTACATTCTTTCAAGAATGACCAAAGTTATGTTGCTTGTATTTGTTCGTTTGCAACTTGTTTGTAAAATGGATCTGATCAGCCTTCTCTATCCTTTGCATCATAATTGGTGTAGAAAATTCCGTATCAGTTCTCGATGTATTGTAGAACAAAGGTGACTCTAGCTACGTTATCTAAACGGTCATAATGTTAAATGGTCTCAATGAATTTTGAGTGTGGAAGTTTTAGTGATTAATATTTATATGTTATTGTCATAGCATTTAAACAGAATATTTTAATGTATTGTTTATACGCAGTCAAACAAGAACAATGTGCCCAACAGAGAAATCCGTGAGAACACAAAGTGTAAACTTCTTCATTCTTCAATGGATGATGTGGTTGTCGCAGAAGGTTGAATTGCATCCACAGATCCTAATGCCAAAGTGCATCACGTGCCTCTCGGTAAGGCTTATTGGAAAGTTTGGGTTGATAAGGTTATTGTGGAGGATGTTGAGTTATTTTGACCAAATGATGAAATGTTTCTGCTTGAGCACGCAAGAGGAAGCACGGTCGCATGATTACCTAATTACATTGTTTTGGATGAGTGAGGATGGATTTATTTTGTTAAATACTTTCTGATTAGTTTTATAAATCAAAAATTTTAAACATGATATTTTGTTTGTTGTTGGAATGATTGTAGCACTTGGATTTAGTAATAGCATTTGAAATTATATAAATGTTTGTTAGTATTGCTATTTTTCGGTTACATATGCATATATATATTGTTTTGTCTATTAACTAAATATTTTTTTGCTGAATTGTGGGAAAAAGCATCGATCACGGGAATGTAAGTGATCTTCTCTGCAGCGTGTGGAGAAAGATGCGAATAAGGATTACTACAGCGTCATTTGTAAGCTGCTAAAAATCTTACCGCAGCGTGAAATGTCCGCCGTCAAAATATTTCCGCATCGTGTTTTAAAAGCTACTAAATAATTACCGCAGCGATTCAAGCAAGTTGCTAAATTCTTAAAGCAGCATGTGCCTGCGCGCTGCTAACATCTTTTTACTTTTAGCAGCTTTTAACTTTGCAGCGCGTGATGCACGGTGCTAATATCATTCCGCAGCGTGCATTGCGTGCTGCCAAAACGCAATTTTCTTGTAGTGGGCAGTTCAAATAATTTATAAATAACATGTTCGAGACTGGTTATTTCGACTACGGGTTGGCGTAATGTGAGATTGTATGCATTACTAACCGGTTGTGAAAGTTATTGCACACACACATTGGCTCATGATGTGAATAGTGTTTAACGCGTTACTGGTGGATATGAGTGGCATGATCTTGATCTTGACTTTGTGAAGCATAGTTGATTTTAATTAACTTGTATACTGATCAGAGCGTTGTTTTCTTTTCGCCTTTTTGCTCGGGACGATCAAAAGCTAAGTGGGGGTAGTTGATAACGCCTTAAATGGTACCAATAATTATATCTATATGTACCCCAAATTCTGCTCAAGAGAGGATAAATTGGCTCGTTATTATATAGAATATATGTTAAATGCTAAGTGAGTGTTTCCAGGATCGTAATCTGCATCTATGTAATTTTCCCGTTGTTTTGGTACTGTTTTGTCTCGTTTTGCATGTTTTATAGGATGTACCGAATCTGGAGCATTAGAGAATGGATCTGGACCAAAAGAAGTACATTGGGCCAAGAGATTGAAGTCCAAGAAGGAGTCTGCTGAAGAAAAAGGAGAAAATTAGGCCCGGTAACCCAAGGGCTAGGCCTGGTAAACCGGCGAACAGTTTGACACGAACATGATTCTGCCGTATTATCTAAGTCGGTTAGGGTTTTAGAGAGTCATAAGTCGGTCATTGTATCTATATAAGGCCGCATTATCAGATTATTGCACAAGTTTTAATAAGTTTTCATAGTTCATTATCAATTCTTCAATTACATTATACAATTTTGATGAAATAAAGTTATCCAAGATTTTGGAGAGCTAATTATGGTTTCCTCCATTCTTCTACCATCTCTAGATTGAGTAGATCGAGCTAGATCTCCATTGTTGAAGGTATGAAGCTTTGAACGTTCCTTTTTGTCTTCAATATGGTAGAGCTGTTCGTATTTATGTGTTTTAGTTAATCTGCATGTTTAAAGACCCCATAATTTAGTTATTTTAATCGTATCTGAGAAATGTAGATCCAGAAATTAGGAAAAGCTGACCTCGGTAACCCGGCGGTCTATACCGGTTTTCCGAGGCATTATTTAGAAAACCTAAAACTGGGATTCACTACAGCTACGTTGATCGACAGATTTAATTAACAATAGGTTAGATCTAGCCAATCTGCTTATTGTAATTTTAAACTGGCATGAAATATGAATAGTGAAGTGCTAAGTTTGGACATAATCTTGAATGGACCCTATGAACGTACTGGTCAATGTCAACAGCTGTCTAGACGGGTTAGCGGTATGAGTTAGCGCTCATTATCCGCAATTCTAGTTCTTTATGCGTATGGGCTATTACGGACCAATTAAGGAGGGTATCTTGCGTATAGATTGTCTACTGCCATTGTCGGAGTAGATAGGGTTAGGAATTGCACCCGTAGAGGAAGCTCACGATTAATTTAATGAAATTATGTTGGGAAGTAAACATAACGATTAACTAATCCAAGCTAGTAGATCGGTGAGGAGAGGGAGAGGGATACTAAGTTTGTTTTCTTTTATGTTATTGTTGGTCAATGACCGCCTTTGTGTTACTTCTCAATTAGGTTATAATCGTTTATATTAAAAGTTACATTGTCTATGTGAGATCGACCTTGACTCGCATTTACTATACTACGATATACCTAGTATTCTTGCTAGTAATATCGACGTTAGTGACTTACACGCGATCAATATCGGAAGTGGGTCATTAAACGGCGAGCCTCAAAATAATCAGTTAAGCCGACCGGCCATTATCAGCTATTCAAATGATTGACGTGTATCCTATTGTATAAAATTGTGTGCATATGTATTTTAATTTAAAGACCATCCATATATTAAAGCAACAAATAAAAGTTCGACGTATTATCCTAACTCTCTCTTTATATCAAAAGATGTAGATATGTATTCTTAAAACTTATACCTGATAAACCCAAGAATCAATCAAATAGAAAAGAATTCAACGCTCTATGTTTAAGAAGAATAAAAACATGAAACTCCACACAAAAATATCAACGCCAAAAATGTAAATCTTGAGTTGTGATCCCTTATCCTTCTTGCATTTAATTTGAATCTTTCTCCAAGGCATACCCCAGATGGGAGCTCGATCCCCGCCGGTACAAATGGAGCTGTGCAAGTCGAGGTGCAACGAAACGGTGTCGTTTCGACCCGAAACGACACCGTTTCAACTGTTTTTTTATTTTTATTTTAATCATATCGAGACGGTGTCGTTTTAGATCAAAACGACACCGTTTTGATGCACTTGTTGATGATGCACCGTTGGGGATCTTTTCCCACCCCAGATGACAAATGGAGAAGAGCTAAAAGCTAGCTATTAAATCGATGAACATACAAATCAAAATTACCGTCCTTTTTTCTCATTAAAAAATAGGGGAAATCGACAACCCCAAAATGATGAAAACATGAGAGTCATGTCTCTTTTTTTTTTTTTCCGTACGTAACAATAGATTTTTTTTATTTTTATTTTACTTAAAGCGCCATTATCCAAATTCAAATTCATTAGTCATTAATTTGAAATTCGGTCAGGATCGCGCTTTCAGAAATCACTAATCCAGTAGTTAACAATAGATTTTCATTGAAAGAAGAAAAGAAACAACCAAACAATACAGCCGGCCAGACAAATAAAACATGCAACTATAAAAGTCGGTATACGTGCAACTTAAGAGATCATGCATCATTTTCTTGTCAAACTTTTCATCAGCTCTATAATGGCAAACATACACCACCTATTCCTTTTCATTTTCATTAGCTTGCAGGCTGCGGCCATTCAAATCAGCTATGCCGATAACTACATCGTGACAAACACAGCAACAAAAACCCCAGGTGGTTCCCGCTTCACAACCGCCATTGGAGACACCTACATGAAGCAAAAGATGAATTCCTCCACAGATTTCATCTGGGCATCCTTCAAACAACGTAATCCTGAGGACAGAAAAATCTTGCCGCTAGTTGCGGTAGTCATTGACAACGATGTGGATGACGGCGATGTTGCATACACCAGCAATAATGAGATTCACCTAAGTGCAAAGTATATACAAGGATACACAGGTGATGTGAAAACAGAAATCACAGGTGTTTTATATCATGAGATGACGCATGTGTGGCAGTGGGATGGAAATGGGCATGCTAATGGTGGATTGATCGAAGGAATTGCGGATTTTATTAGGCTCAAAGCTGGGTATGCACCTAGCCATTGGGTGAAACGGGGGCAAGGTGACCGTTGGGATCAAGGATACGATGTCACTGCCCTATTTCTTGATTACTGCAATAGTCTTCGAAATGGTTTTGTTGCAGATCTCAACAAGAAGATGAGAAACGATTATGATGATAGCTACTTTGTTGATCTGCTTGGGAAAAGTGTTGATCAACTTTGGGCTGATTACAAAGTTAGAAACAAGGCCTGACAGGATGATCCTTCATAACTTATGACCCGTCTGCCCTACCCGGGACCGCTCTAACCCCACCCCAACCGGCATACCTTCATAATTGTTCTCTTTTTAACAGTGTTTCCTTTTCTTTTTTTTTTTTTTGGGTTTTTGTTTTTGTTGTTGTTGATGTTGTTGTTGTTGAAGAAATTAAGCGTGTTTCCTTGTTTTGTTATAAAGACATTAAGTATTGTTTAGATCGGAGCATTTGGTTTAATATTGTATCTTCAGGCGCCGTATCGTATTGAGGCAGGCCAAGCTTTTGAGTGGGCGCTTTTAGTTGAAGGTTTTTTTTTAAAACATACTTATTACGTTTTTAACATCCGTAAATACAAAAGTCAATTTATTGATAGCGCAAAAACGTCTCTACAAAGTAGTCTTTTCTAAAGATATTATATAAACAAAACCAAATTAATACGTATACACAAAACATACTTTTTATTTTTCTTTGTAAGTTTTTTTTTATATAGATATATAATAATAATATAAAATAATGTTAGATATTTTTTTATAAAGTAAATATTTTATAATCGTTTACATACGAGTTTCCGTACGAATTAATGTTATTGCAACGAAACGGGGTTCGACCTGCCCTGTCAGGTCGCGGTGGGTCGAGGGGGCAACACCAACTCGTGGGGGTTCGGGGGCAACGCTCCCAAAACCTAAACCAATACATGCATCAGTTAATGAAGGGATATGCATTTTCGGATTTTCAGATACATGCATTTTCGAACTGATATGTACTTACTTTCGTGTAAAGGGTTGCATGCTTTCATCCCGGTGAAACGATGACAACCCTATCCCTTTTCGTGCAAAGCGAGTACCTCCATTCATTTATAGGGTACTTGCAAATTTTATAAAAGACACAAGTATGCATACGAAAATTCATAAGTTTGACAGCATCATCAGAAAAACTTTAAGTGTCCTCGGGTTTGATTCAAACAAGTCACTGTTTGAATCAAACACCTCCATTGTATCTTGAGAGAGATTTTCGTTTGATCCCTTAGTGACAAATCATGTGGGACGAAATATCTCTTAAAAGACAACGTTATTAACGCCAAGTTCAAGTTTCTATCACAAATCATAAATACTACATTTTTTCCAACAAATAATATTTTTTTTTTAATTTCTATAGTTTTTCAAACAAAAAATTAATTATATAATATAGATATATAATAATATAAAATAATATATTATTTTTAATTTCTATTGTTTCCAAACAAAAAATTAATAAAACTTGTTTGTATATATATATTTTTTTGCCAAATAAATTTTTTTATTGGGACCTTTATCGATTGGAGTAAAAAAATTTGGGCATTTATCAAAAAAGAAAATTAACATATTATATTAGGTTAGATCGGATTAAATCTACACGATTTTTTTTTCTTTTAGCGAAACATGTACCGTTGGGCCCTCCGACACCGTTGGGCTTAAGACCCTGGTCTCGAAGGCCTTAGTAGAGGGCCGGCCATGTGTATCCTTTAAATATTGAATGGATTAGTCCTCGTTTTTTCTAAGTTAAAATTTTAAGATTAGTCGTGTAACTTGATTTAGTACTTTTCTCATATCTAGAGGACCGAGTTCGAAATAAAACTGAGTAGCTGGAAAGATTTTTTGTATCTCCACCTGAGAAGAAAATAGGGACCTTTGCCGAAATACCATTATTGAGGCAATGCAATTTCTGGACTACCATTTCGTTGTCGAAATACCACTCCGTTTTTCGCGTTTTAGGTGTTTTTGAATCCAAACTAAACCCTAATTGGGAAGGGGAACCCCAATAGAGGATTTGTGTACCTTAAGATCGTGCACATTTGTGAAAAAAATGAGAGAAAATCATGAACAAAAATCATGAAAATTGCACTAAAGTGGTATTTCCACATTTACACCACAGAATGGGTGGCGTTCCAGAAAAAATCCCGAAGAAAATACTCATTAAAGGCATACTACAGGTCCTCTAACATGCGCTTCCCGCATTCCCGTGAAATTATTCGTACTACTGAATCCCTCATTCGCCGTTTCTTTTGGGGTGGGACCGATGAGTAACGCAAGATTCATTGAAGAATCGGGAGACATGCACCATGCCAAAGGATTTAGAAGGACATGGCTTCCGGGATCTTGATTGTTTCAACTTAGCTCTCATATATATATACATATAGCAAAACAAGTTTGGTGAAATGCTCATAATGCCTTCCACCCATGTCAGCAAAGTATCACAGGCTAAGTATTTCCAAAATGGAAATATTATCGGTGCGGGATTGGGATGAAGACCATCCTTCTTATAAAGAAGCTTGTGCGAATTAGGCCGTGATTTATTAGTAAAAGGACTTTGGTGGCGGATTGGAAATGGCTCGATGTGCTCGTTTATACCGATGTGTGGCTCCTTTCACCTTCGTCATTTCGCATTTCCTTATTTATACCACCCGCTTGATATAATAGTTGTTACATTATATGGATAAATGAATGTTGATGCAACAGGAAGTGGACATCTAAACAACTCAACTCGATTCACTTTCAAAGAATGAGAGTCAAAGACAACAGCAGCCGTAGGAGTCATTTCAGTTCAACACACACAATGATCAGTTGAGTAGTTGCTGAGTAGTATAGATAGACGGTTATTCTATTATAACTGCCATGCAATTTTCTTGGGGTGGTAGGCCAGAAGGACAAAATAAGATACAAAATGGGAAAAATGACAAGAAAAAAGATAGTGGTTGAGAAGGACAAAAACGCGCATGTTACCACATGTGTTACTACCTGTTGTTACAGGCGCTTGTAGTAACACATGTAGTAACAGACGCGTTTTTGTCCTTCTCAACCACTATCTTTTTTTCTTGTCCTTTTTTCTCATTTTAGATTAAAAATAGTCCTCCACAACCTTTAACCTAATTTTCTTTTAACTGATAAATGTGGTGTACGATACTATAAATACCTCATTATCAACACCTTCGTAACTTAATTTATTCATTATACTAGAGTAATAAGATTTCCTCATTTTATTTTGTTGTGTTCTTTAGTTTCACAAATTCAACTTGGTATCAGTGAGTTAAACTTGAAAATTTTCATTGATTTTCTGTGTTTTTCCTCTGTCCTAAGAAGAAACTCGGGAGTGTTCTTCATTTTTTCTTTTGTTTTGCATAGATTTTTTTTATAGAGAATTCCGTGTTTATAAAGTCCCACATCGGTAAAGTTGTAGAATGCTCACCCACATATAAGAGTGAGACATAAAGGTCTTGTCAACTCGGGTCAGCCATTTTAGGCCAAGAGAGGATGACGGTCGAAGCACTTGACCGAATCATTTATGACTCATTTAGCACTACCAGAACCAGGGTCTGGGGGCGTTATAAATTGGTATCAAAGTCGATTATCATACCGAACTAAGTGCCACACCGTGTGAGACGGTGTGGGTCACCTCTAGACTCATCTAGTAGGGACGAAACTTGAGACATAAAGGTCTTGTCAACTCAGGTTAGACCTTTTAGACCAAGCGAGGACAACGGTCTAAGTAGTTGACCGTATCATTTATGACTCATTTAGCGCTATCAGGCCCGGGGTCTGGGGGCGTTACAGTGTTTCTTCTTACTTCTTGATTAGGTTTTTTAAAATCCTTTTTGGTTATATCCTAGTGTGGATTTTGTGTTCTTGATAGCCATGACAGCAAAGAAACAAGAACTGAGCCCTTAATATCCATTCTATTTTCATGCTAATAAGAATCCATCCTTGGTGTTGGTAAAACTATTGATGAATGACAACAATTACGATCCATGAAAGATGCCAATGAAGATGGTGTGAATTACCAAGAACAAATATGGCTTCGTTGACGGCACATTTAAGAGGCCAGAAACAGGTTCAGCTGATTTCCAGACTTGGAGACAATGTGACACTATGTTAAGATTTTGGATCTTAAATTCTGAGTAAAGCACCATTGCACAGTGTTTGATGTACTTTAAAAGTTCCCTAGCAGTATGGAAGAATCTACCTGATAGATTTTCAAATGTTGATGCATTTAGGCTTTTTTATCTTCCTGAGGAGTTACATATGTTGAAGTAGGGAACTGATTTTGTGAATCGGTATTTCACCAAATTGATGGTTCTTTGAGAACGAATGAAGACTATTAGGCCAATGCGTACATGTTTTTGTGATCCACGGTGCCATTGTAATGATATTAGTACTCTGGTGGATCACATGGAAACACAACATGTGATGAAGTTTCTGAAAGGTCTCATGGATGAGTTTAAGCCTATGGTGTTTGAGGCCATGCTGATTGTGCCTTTTCCTGAGATTCATAATGCCTTTGAAATGGCAATTAAATTTGAGAGGCAGAAATTATATGTGGAAAACAAGGCAAATAATCAATATATATGATCTTAAAGGCTCAAAAGAGTGGACATGGCAGACCAATTTTTGTGCTTGCAAACAGTTATAAGGCCAAGAACCATAAAAAGGTTCAATGCAGTTTATGTGGCTTGAATGGACATACAAAAGAGAATTGTTATAAGAAACATGGCTATCCAAATGGATTCAAGTCCAAGATTCATTTGCCTATATCAATCAGTCAGCTGAAAAAGATCAAGCTCAAAGGACAACTGGATCAGGGTTTTTAAGTCTTACTGCACAACAGCTAGAAAAGCTGATGGCTCTTCAGAGTTCTGATTCTACTGGACATGCAGTCAACTAGATTGATGCTATGAATAATCATTTCTCACGTCAAAGATCAGGTGAATTTAGTTTGGTAAAACCTGTCCAATGGATTTTGGACTTGTACCACAGATCACATTGTATATTCCTTAGAAAAATTAACATAATATTACATAAAATACATCATTCCAAAGATACATTACATGGACAACACAATACAAAAGCAACAAATAACATTAATTATGTTACATAAAATACATCATTCTAGAGATGCTTTACATGGAAGACACAACATAAAAGATAATTAAATAACTATGTAACACCCTTGGATTATTTTTTATAATCAAACTAGCACACCCCGAACTCTTAATTAACTCGTACACTACAACGAAATTTGGCCAACCAAATTACAAGAAAAGTACCCAAGACCTAATTAGCATCCATTTTAGAATATACGCCATTTTCATTCGTTTCACTTCATTTTCATACACATCAAGTTTCCAGAGTAATCTTGGGATAATTTTCACTGACTCGTTCACATTGGAGGATCCACCCAATCAACAAACAGAAATCCACCCTTATGTTGCAGCATGGTACAAAATTGAGAAAAATTATAATATTCCGATTTTCAGGAAAGGGCAGACGTGTCATTTTACGAAATCGAAATATTATTATTCTGACTTCTTTTATTGGAGTTAAGTTTTATAAATATATATATATATATATATATATATATATATATATATATATATATATATATATATATATATATATATTCGAGATATATGTATATATATTTTAAGGAAATATGATTTTAAGGAAAAAAGGGTAATTAAGGAAAAGCAAGGGGATTAGGTAATTATTGGGATTTTTCCTATTTAAGAAAAATAAACCCAATCAATTTTCCTAACCTTTTGAATAAGATTTTCCACATCCTAATTTTATTTCCTACATGTGAGAGCAAGAATTAGGCTGAGAGATTTTATATTAGTTGTTAAGTCGGATCTTAACGGTTTTCAGATCAGAGTAGAGCAACATAATCGTCGTGAAGAGAGCGTCGATTGAACACCAGAAAGTTGGAGTTTTCTTAAGGTATGTTTTGAGCCCTAGTTTATTCTTACCCGTGTTTAAAGGTTCTAAACTCATAAGTTCGTAGCTTCGTTGTTATAGAAGTGTGGGATCGTATCTAATTTATTTATGGATTGATCACATAGGTTTCTGCAGAAAAGGATCAAGTTTTGCTACAGGTTTTCTGAGTTCTTGGATTGGGATTGTCTTGCTAAAAGTTAAGAAGCTCTTCCTACAATCTAATTATGGTTTAGAGTAGTTAGATCATGTTTTTGAAGCGTTTTCATATCAAGGTTTTTCCTAGATGTTATTTATGGACTAAGGGATGTTAGGATCTGAGAAAGTTGTGTTTTTAAGTTGTTTTTCTGATATAATTCGTGTACAAAATGTTTGCATTCGAGTAGAGATCGTTAAGGGTTGAAAATCAGGTTTTTAGGGTTTTTTCCACGTTGAATGAGCATGAATTCTTGTTACAGGTTTCAAGGCTTTAGTTTTTGTCTGAATAATGCTCATGCATTCAGAGCAATGCACACGCATTCATGGTTCAGGCTGTAGGAGTCTTTTAGTTTCAGTATCAATGCGCACGCATTCACCAGAATGCGCACGCGTTGGTGTTTCAGAGTTGTGCAGGATGCTCACGGCATGAACAATGCGCACGCATTGCAAGCAATGCACACATATTGCTTGAATAGAGAGTTTCAGCAGGTTATTAGATAGGGAATGCGCACGCATTGCCCCCAGTTTGGAAATAAATGTTGTTTAAGCCTTTCAAAAAGATGTTAAATGTTATAATATGATCTAATAACATTAAATAAACTTGAACAAGCCTCGATTGAGTTTCTGATGCCTTTGGTTCCTGCACCGGACGTACTCTTAAAGGGAGTTGATGTTCGGGACCGTCGGAAGGGCATGTAAGGGCTTGTTCTTTGACGAACTAGAGTTCATCAATGTCTGTGTACTTGATAGGTTGTAATGTCTAGATGTCTATGTGAGGGAGTAGAGTTGATAAGATAAACTTTGCTTTGAAAACACTTAGGTGGCTAGTAATACACGATAATAAATACATAACTGTAGTAAAAGCTAAAACGTCACTTATTCTCGGTTAGGCACTATTTCATATCGGCGATGTGATACGTCCATAAAAGGTGAACAACGCTACTGGCTCAAAAGGCTGAAGGGTAGTGGAGGAAATTCATCGGACGTATATGCATACTGGGGAGATCCCGGGACTATCAGTGCTAATCACCGCAGTTGGCAAGTATATCTCGTGATGGATATTCATCATGCATAGTGTCCTTGAGTAATGATGTAACCAAGATAAGCTACGTTAGAAACGTATAGTCATGACGTGTCGATGGGCATGAAGTGAACCCTAGATTGAGTCGGTCTCACTAAGATAATCTTTTAATTGTAAACCTTTGTTGGACTTATTTTTATGTTTTGATGATGAGTGCCAGACAAGCTGTTATAGTGCAAAGGCAAAAAGATGTCTAGATCAAATGTATAGGTTTATTAGAGTTTGATCTTTGTATAGGTTTGATCAAACAAGCACTGTAATGGTCAGCTGATTCATATCAGCAGACTGGTCTATATCAGTAGGGTAGATAGGTTAGTAGACTAGTCAGGAACCTGCTGAAGACTGAAGGCTGAGGGCTCAAACTCAGTAAATGAAGGCTAAGGGATCAAACTTAGTGATTAAAGTCAAGGATATGGAATCAGACTTTAGGCAAGTCTGTGATGACCTAAACTGATTACATATACCTTGTGTAAAAGGTCTAAGTTCCTTAAGTTGGATGGTGATAGGAACTTAGTTATTTGCAAAAAGGAACTTAACAAAAACAAGTTAGATAAAAGAAGTCTGTTGCATTGTGTTCTAAACACAACAAATAATTATTCAGCAGACTGATAGGTATTACAGCAGACTGATGAACCTGCTGATAATATACCTCGATTAATTCAAGATTACATTGGAATATTACATGGAAAATGACAGCTAACAACCTCTGACTTATCAAACAAATCAGTGGTTGAGATTAAAAGGACGTTGGGATGATTCAAGATTTTATCCAATGGATATAAGTCAAGGGTGGATGATCGCAGATTGTCAAAAATGATTTCGATAAAGGTCGATCCTATGAATAGTGACTGAAAGCAAGTCAAATGGGACAAAACCAGGAACGGCTACATTTGAATTTTCAAAAACAAGTCACATGCATTCCTACCTATAAATAGAGGACTTCCAACTCAGAAAAAGATGATGACTGATGAATGATTTAAGAGAAAAATATAAGAGATAATTCTGAGCTGCAAAAACACCCTGCTGAACCTACTGAGCTTAAAGCTACTGATCCAGGGAAAATCTTCAAGTGTATTCTGTATTCAAGCTACATGAAGTTTACACACTTGAAGGCGCAAGTTCTTGATTATATCATCCTAATCAATCTGTTGCCGTGAATGAATCATTTACTTGATTCAATCTTTATTTTACAAAGAACCTGCTGAAGACAGTGAAGCATCTGTTGGGTGTGAAAGACTGTTGTTTGTGGTGGAGCTGGTGAAGAGGCAATCCTACCCTTCAAGGACTAGTGGAAGACTTTGGAGCAGCAATCCTACCTGTTCCAAGTGTTCAGTTTGTGAAGCCATAGTTATTGGTGAAGGACAAGCAACTTAGGAATCTTTGTAACAGCTACATCAAATATCTCTAGTGAATTACCTCCAACATCACAGGAGAAGAGTGAGCTGACAGGATTACACCACCTGGAACCACTATAAAATTTGCCTACTTACTTCCTGCACTTACATTCTGCATTTAGTTTACTATACACATCAACCTACTGAATCTAGCAACTGAAATCACACACAGACACTACTGAGTATCTAATACTTAGTATCATATTTAACAACAAGTAATAAGGCTTAATTGTTGATATAATTCCGCTGCACAAATTGATAAACTCAATGTCGATGAACTCGTATCAAAGAGGCTACCGAGGTATCAAGCAGACTATCGAGGTATCGACATGTCTTCTTGAAGATTCTTTGAGTTTGTTAACTCCAAAAGTTTTAAGTGTTAAGTTTATTCACCCCCTCTAAACATAACCAAAGCCTTTTCAAGGACCAACAATTGGTATCGGAGCGAAGGCTTACATTGCTCAAGAAATCCTACTTGTTGTGCTTGTGAAAATACTTTGAACACTTTTTCAAATCACTGATTTTCAAAGACTTGCATCATGGATAACAACCAGTATGCTAGAACTATGCAGATGTGTTCTCTAGATATATTTGATGAATATAAACGTCGAATGCAGGCTTACCTTGCTGCAACTCATGATGAAATGATGGATGTGCTGACAGATGGACCACTAGATATTTTCAAAGCTGTAACAGTGGGAGATGAGACTCAGTACATTCCAAAACCAAAAAGAGAATGGAATGCTGAAGATAGAAAGAGAGCAAACCTCAACAATATTGATATTGATATCATTTATAGAACCTCGGATAGCAATATGTACATGAAGGTTAAAGATTGCAAAACAGCTAAAGAACTTTGGGACAAAATATAGTTGATCTGTGAAGGCAGTGATGAAATCAAGAAGAATAAAATCAGTGTGGCAAAGAAGAAGTTCCAAAAGTTTGAAATGAAACCCAATGAAACCATTGAACAAATGGAATCTAGGTTCAATGCATTGCGGATGAACTCACCTCTTTGAGTGTTATTTACTCAAAAGAAGAAATCAACACAAAAATCTTGGAAGCTTTACTGCTCTGAGATGGAAGGAAGATGAAGGTGACAACCATAGAAGAAATGAGAAGACTGCATGAAGAGGATACATTCAAGTTATTCTCAGATCTTAAGGCATATGAATTCAAAAAGAAGTTTTCACCTACTACTAAAAAAGAAGAGCCAAAAACTACAGCACTGGCTTCTTCACATCAAGAAGAAGCATCAGAAGCTAAAGATGACTTACTGGATGAGATGCAAGAGCAGATTGCACTACTGAGCAAGAAGATCAGAATAATGAAAGGTGGAAAGGGTTCTCCAAGGAATTGCAACAAGAAATTCAGTGAAAAGAAGAAAGAAGAACCAAAGAAAGACAATGATTATCTATGTTTTCATTGCAAGAAACCAGGACACTTCAAACCTGAATGTCCAGAGTTAAAACAAAGTAAGGAACCTGATTATCTATGCTTCAATTGCAAAAAGCCTGGACATATCAGACCTGACTGTCCAGACCTACTGAAGACCAAAAGCCAACAAAGAGGATATGGCAAGAAAGCTATGGTTGCTGAAGATGAATCAGGGTATTGATGTATGATAAAAATATAACTATATTATATGACTTTTTATATCGTATTTACGATAATATCGTATAAATTCTATAAAAATATATCTAAAAACTCATAAAAATCTAAATCATTATAAATAGATATTATCGTTATAATTTTAGTAAAACTTATAGTTTTGTGGTCAGAATTACTGTGGCTCGTGTTTTTGACTGTTTCAGGGTACGTGTGATGAAAAACTGAAGAATTAAGATCGAAACAATAGAAAACCGAAGACGAATATGTTTCAAAGTCCGGCCCGAACCGAAGAAGACTGGCCCGAGCCGGAATCTCTCTGCAATCAGCACGTGGGCTATGACACCAAAGAATCTTCACTGTTTGACCGGCCCGCGCCGGTGCATGCCCGCCCGCGCCGCCTACGCTTTGGCCTATACATACAGCTCATTAGTGAGGCTTTGTGGAGTGTACCAATATATATATATCACTTATATATATATATATATATATATATATATATATATATATATATATATATATATATATATATATATATATATATTCTTTTAATCTAGTTTCTAGTTATGTAAATACCGTAAAAGGCATTCTGCCGAAATAATATGTAGTATAAGTCTCGTGTAATACTTAGAAGGATTATCAAGGCTCGTTGTTGCTAAATTATTTGTTATTTCCGGAGAATACGGCTCTGACGCTACAATTTAATCTGGTAAAGGCATAACTTGTATCCACGCGCTTCATATTCGGCTTCATATTCGCCCGGAGTTCACTCCCAGAAATATAGCCATCCCTACCCCCTCACGTCAATCCCACGAGCCTCTTATCCATTCTCATTGAATCGCGGAAACCTCAGATTCATACTAGAACCTCGACGATTCAATAAAAAAACCTAAGTTAAGTCAAGGATTCCCTGAGTAAGAACCCTTCGACTATCACCCATTCCATAAATAGATAGAATGCCTAAAATTTCAAAGACTTCCATTTTAAAATTTTTTGGAATCCGGATAGGAGATCTGAACATTAGGTATGAATCATAGTTCAAATATTTCTTAATCGATTTCAAATATTCCGTGTTCCAGATACTAGAATAAATATCCGACGAAGGAGACCCATCTCTATGAAGATGACTGAGCCACACTCTGTACTATCAATAGGATCGATTATAACAAGTCACACACTCATATCCCGGAAATACAAAAACAAAAAAAAATTCCGCAGTCAAACTCCCAAAACAAAGTATAATGGGCTCAAAATACGAGCTCGAAATGATTCCTTTTGTATGACTTTACAATTCTTATAGACCTAATTCATTGAAATTCCATCCAATAAAACGGAAGAATTATAAATCTCCAAAATAATAGATAGAAAGATGGCAAAAAGAGCCATTGCGAATTAGTATCTATTATTAGTTATAATGATATTAGGCTAACTATATATCTAGCTAAGATATGAAATTGAATTAGTTTTATCTTTTTAGGGAAATAGATGATGACTATGTTAAAATTGAATTAAAATCGATTATAATGAATCTCTTTCTATTTGCGTTTAATGAAAAGTTAAAATTGAATTAGCTACTCGATTTAACAAGAATCGTAACCTAATGATGAACTGACCAGAGAAGTTAGGATACGCGATCACGAATAGAATGACCGGAGGGTAAAAATGGCCGCCTGACAAACGGAATCCTATTTCCTACCCGGGGGCTGATTTGTCCTAGAAAAACAAATCTTATTGAAAATTGGACTTAAGATATTATCACGTTAAAATCACCTGTTTAATTGAGCAATACTCAAAATACCGGCCGTATGACAAAACAGAGTTCCCGAGCTTGAGGATGACATTGGACAGAGGACTTTTGACATATGACAATTTCATACGCTCGTGTGAGGAGGTGTTGTCTAGGTTAGGAGTACACCGGTTTATATATAATTGATTAACCTTAAAATAAGGAAAGATCAAGCACATTTATTTCTACTAAAAAAAGATACTGATTCAGTGACATATTCTTGGCTAGTTTCTAATAATATTACTAGTATTTATATCCTTTATATTGTATTGGTACCTATATATATTTATATATATATATATATTATATATTCTATATTGTATTGGTAATATATATATATATATATATATATATATATATATATATATATATATATATATATATATATATATATATATTTATTTATTTATTTATGAATCTATATATCTGTTTTAGTTTTATGTATTTATTTATTGTTTTAATTTTATTTAATGTTTTACGGTTACTAAAAAGGAAAAGGAAAAGCTGCGACTTATATTGAGTTAATAATGTTTTCTTGGTGTTTAACCACACTGAATTACCACACGTTTCCACGAGGATTCGACACTGACTCACCATATTACGCTACAATTTGACCCGGTACACCGCGGTTAAGGATTGTAATAGCACCGATAAAGGTCTGTCGACTTTACGGCGCCGTTGCGGGGACACACGCGTTTTTCATTGTGTCTATGGTTACTACTTGTATTAGCTCAAAATTCTCGAGGATAAGTCAACACTCTTCTTATCACATTTCTTTTTTTTTTTTCGTTGGTACCTACCTTATAAGTAAGTTACCATTTTTTACTAATATCAATTTCGTGTTATTTTCTATTTTCGATAGTTGATGACCAGAAGCAGTAAGGCCCCACTCACTCATTATAAGCCTGCCATAAACACTTACGAAAGGCAGTTAAGAGTAGAGAGTAAACGTGGTCATACTAGTCAGGGAAATCCTGACGAATCATCATCAAATCGAGAAACAAGAATGGCCGAAAATAGTGATGAAACACCTGAACAAGGGATTGCTCATGCCCAAGGACATGGACAAAACCTTAATCAGAATCTACCAATACCAAATAACCAGAATCCTAATAATTGAAATAATCAGAATCGGAACTAGAATAATCGTAATAATCCTAACATACCAAACCCGAGACCTATCTGTGATCAAACCGTAAGGAGAAATCAGACTAATAATCCTATTCTTTTACCTAATGAAGGAGCAAATAATTTTGAAATAAAATCTCATCTTTTTGGCCTGATTGACACAAGAGCCCAATTTCTAGGAGAGGATGATGAAGATCCGCATCATCATCTCTATCTTTTCGAAGAATTGTGTAATACAGCCAAAAGTCAGGGTGCTCATCGTGAATTAACGAGGATGTCTATGTTTCCTTTTCTTTAAAAGGAAGAGCACGAGATTGGTTTATGTCACTCCCACATCATTCGTTGACTAGTTGGGAGGAGATTCAAACCGAGTTCTTAAAGCAAAGATTTTACTCCCCGCTAGAAACTTGGAATTAAAGGTCGAGATTTCTAACTTTAGACAAGGATCTGAAGAAACGCTCGGGAATGCTTGGGAAAGATTTAAGAAGCTATTAAGAGCTTGTCCCGATCATGGTTATTCCTAAAATATGCAAATCCAACTTTTCTGTCGTAAACTAAGGAAAGACTCACGTGCAGATGTAGATCATGCATGTGGTGGTTCTTTAATGATGAGTGAAGCCCAAGTAGTTTACGATGCTATTGAAAAGATTTCCAAAAATAATCGAATGTGGGAAACCGGTTCTAGCACCAGAAAAGTAGCCTTTGCAGGAGAATGTTCATCGAATACGGAAGTTCTAGCACACTTAGAGAATTTGAGTAGGAAATTTGACGGCCTACAAGCCAGTAAGAATAACTCAGAAACTATCATAACAAATGAATACTCGAATCATGATAATGTGTCGTTAGGAATAGAAGAACCAGAAGTTAAAGGCTATTTGAGGGAAGAGGTAAGTTTTCTTCAACAACATAGGAATTTGAACAGCGCGTATTCAAACTCTTTTAATGCTATTAGAAGAGATCACCCTACTTTTCGTTGGTCTGAAAACCCTAGTAAGCAAGGACAACCACCGTATCCAAATTCAGTATAAGAATTCATATAGTAATCCTGTTTATCAAGGAGATGCCGCAAATCAAAATCTACAATCATTACCTAGATCGTATCCACAACAAACTACTCAAAGCATACCAGTCACCCAAAGTTCAACTCAACCTGAAGGAATTGATAAATGGGAGAAACTAATGGAAAATATGATGGGTGTAGTATCTACTCAAGCTCAAAATATGGAAACAATGATAACTTCTATTGGTACAGTCGCCAAGGATATGAGTACGTTGAAAACATCCGTGAGTGGACAAGATACCAGAATAAGAACTATAGAAGCATCAATTCGAAATATGGAAGATCACTTGAGTAGAGAAGGAGAACGTAAAAACAGTAGACCTCCGGGAGGATTACCAAGTAATCACCGAAGAAACCGAGAGAGGTGAACGCTATTTGTTGTTACTGTAAGTAGAAAACTCTGTGGGAATACTGAAGCAGAAAATTCAGGAAATAATAAAGTAGAAAATGATTTAAATGGTAACTTTATAAAGGAAAAGGACAAACTTGAATTTACTGATGAGGAAGAAGAAATTATTGAAGATTTTTTAAGACAAAATAGTAATGTTGAACCTGAAAGTAAGAATGAGGAATGGGTTAAAGTCCCTAGGATTCTAAAAGATCCAATGGATAAAGACCTAAGAACCTTATTTAAGGAACATGTTAGAGAAAACAACATCAAGAAAAGAAGGAAGATTTGCCAATAACCGAAAAAGGAAAAATTGATACAGAAGATGTTTCAAAGAAAAGATCGTATGATAATGAAACATGGCGACCAGTTGATTCTCAAATATTTAAGGAAAAAGGAAAAGAGAAAATAACTTCAGAACCAAAGGTTATAGATTTGGAATCTTTACCTTACCCACCTAAAGATCAAATTAAAAAGATAAAAATTGATAAGAAGTATGCTCATTTCCTTGATACTTTTCGTCATATTCATGTCAATATTCCTGTTACAGAAGCATTAATCAATATTCCTACCTATGGAAAGTTTCTGAAAGATATTCTATCAAACAAGAAAAAGTTAGAAGAATATGAGAATATTTGCCTCAATGAAGAATGTTCTACAATTTTACAGCATAAATTACCACTAAAATGAAAGATCATGGTAGTTTTACAATTCCTTGTGAAATTGGAGGATTTTTGTTTAAAAAAGTACTATGTGATCTTGGAGCAAGTATTAATCTCATGTCCTATGAGGATTATAGGAAACTGGGTATAGGAGAACTTACAAATGCTGAAATGACTCTGCAAATGGCAGATAGATCGATTAAACATCCTAAAGGAGTCATGAGGACGTTTTGGTTAAGATAGATAAATTCTACTTTCCAGTAGATTTCGTGGTTATGGAAATGGAAGAAGGATATTCAGCGCCACTTATTCTAGGTCGTCCATTTCTAGCTACAGGAAGAACGTTAATCGATGTTCAAAAATGAGAATTAATACTAAGAGTTAATGAAGACGAAGTTTCTTTCAATATCTTTAAGGCTATGAATCGTCCATACAAATCACCAGAATCATGTTCTTTTATAGATAAATTATCTACTATCTGTGATGTCAAATTACAAGATTATTAAGATAGACTAGAAGAATGTTTGGCATTATCTATCTATAAAGAAGATGAAAATGATACTGAAATGAGAGAAGTAATCATTTATCTTAATAAGGGACTGTTTTCTAAGCATCCATGGCATAAGTTGGAATTAGAACTAGAAGGACCATTTCTAAAACCTTCAGTAGAAGATCCACCAAGCAATCTGGAATTGAGAACACTTCTTTCTAATGTGAAATATGTTTTTCTGGAAAATAATAATCTACTTCCGATTATTATTTTATGAACCTTAACAATGAACAAGAAGATCAATTACTAAGAATGTTAAAAAAGCATAAGAAAGCATTTGGTTGGACAGTAGCTGATATTCAAGGAATTAGCCCTGAGATATGCGTTCATAAAATTATTCTAAATGAGGGAGCTAAACCTTGTATTCAGCCACAATGCCGCCTCAACCCAAATTTGCAAACTATTGTTAAGAAAGAGGTTATTAAGCTATTAGAAATGGGGATAATCTTTCCTATATCTGATAGTGAATGGGTAAGTCCAACTCAAGTGGTACCAAAGAATGGAGGTTTCACAGTAAAGGAAAATGATAAAAATGAATGGATTCCGACAAGGGAAATTACAGGATATCGAATGTGTATTGGTTTTCGGAAACTGAATGATCATACTAAGAAAGATCATCATCCACTTCCATTCATAGTGCAAATGTTGGAACGCTTAAGTGGACATAAGTATTACTGTTTCTTAGATGGCTATTCAGGATACTTACAGATATTCATTGTAGCAGGAGATAGAGAAAAAACTACTTTAACTTGTCCCTATGGAACTTTTGCTTAAAAACGAATGCCCTTTGGCTTATGTAATGCACCAGCCACATTTCAGCGATGTATGATGGCAATATTTTCTGACATGGTCGAGAAGTTTTTAGAAATCTTTATGGATGACTTTAGTGTATACGGAGATTCATTTGATGAATGTTTATTGCACTTAGAACGAGTGTTACAACGCTGTGAAGTTACCAACTTAGTGCTAAACTGGGAAAAATGTCACTTAATGGTATCAGAAGGGATTGTTTTAGGACATAGAATCTCTGAAGTAGGTATCAAAGTTGATAAAGCTAAAGTCGAGGTAATCGAAAAATTACCTCCACCAGTGAATCTAAGAACTCTAAGAGGATTTCTTGGACATGCTGGATTTTATAGAAGATTTATTGCAGACTTTTCGAAGATAGCAAAGCCTTTAAGTCATTTGCTTGAAAATGAAGTACCATTTAATTTTGATGATAAATGTATGGAAGCATTTAAGACCCTAAAAGCGAAGTTGACTCATCGCACTGATTACCGTATCACCAGGTAGGATTTACCGTTGAAATTATGTGTGATGCAAGTGATTTAGCTGTAGGAGCTATTTTAGATCAAAGATATAATAAGATACTCAAAGCAATCTATTATGCATCTCACACGTTAAATGCAGCTCAACTAAATTATGCAACTACAGAAAAAGAACTGTTGGCTGTAATTTTTGCCTTAGATAAGTTTAGATCATATATTGTTGGTTCTAAGGTTATAATTTATACAGACCATTCAGCTCTAAAATACCTTTTAACTAAGAAAGATGCTAAACCTCGTCTTCTTAGATGAATTCTGTTACTTCAAGTATTTGATGTTGAAATTAAGGATAAAAAAGGAAGTGAAAATGTAGTGGCGGATCATCTAAGTAGAATGGAGAAAGATAAGGGAATTGGAAATTAAATACGAGATTCCTTTCCGGATGAACAACTTTTTAGAATCGATACTCCCTCAACCATGAAATTATTAAAAAATAGAAAACCGTCAAAGGAAAATTCACCATGGTTTGAGAATATTGTGAATTACCTTACCTGTAATTACATTCCGTCTCACTGGATTTGGCAGCAGAAAAAGAAATTCTTTTATGACTTGAAGTTTTATTATTGGGAGAAACCAGATCTTTTCCAAAAATGTTCTGATAGAATAATCAGAAAGTGTATTCCTGATGATGAAATTTTAAGTGTTTTATCATTCTATCATGATCGTGAGGCAGGAGGTCATCATGGAGGATGGAAAACTGCTTTCAAAGTTTTACAATGTGGTACAACTTTCATAGCCAATGGTCACAGGGTAAAGCTTTTTGTGGAAACTGAAGGGGTACCGAAAACAGAAGAAATATTATTGCTTAACGACCCTCCAACAGATTAAGGAAGCAGGAATTCTAAACTCAGCCGATTACGGGTACTATCTTTTTAATTCACTTTTTAATATGCAATTTAATTAGTTTCGTCTTTTACCGGATAGACGTTAAAGAACTGGAATGCATAGATAGAATAAAAGTTTTTATTTTACTTTTAAAATTAGGTTTAGATAAAGATGTTGCCTTTAGAATAGAAGCCTTAGATTTTGATATACCCGGATCGGAATGGGGCCCTGTTCATCCATATTGGGCCTACTATCCTGGCCCATCCACATAGGTAATGGGCTTCTATCTCCGCTGGCCGCTGCCACAGCCATCTCCTACCCGCTAGCTACAAGCCGGGTCTTGTCCGCCAACAGTAAGCCGGATCTTGTCCGCCAGCCATATGTCGGATCCATCTTCTCCATGTGATTTCTATCCATATAGTCAAGCTTAGTTCAAAACAAGGCACAACTGAGTCCGCTGTTCGCCATACTTATCAATGGTCGCTGATCGTTGCCCGCCATCCTTTTCGATCCAGCTGGCCAAAACAGCTGGCCACTCATGACAGCTGGCTAGGACACTTGTATTACATACATACTTAACTTAGCTATGTACTCTCAGTTGTCTTGTCGATGAACAGTAGACCGACTTACCTTTTAGCCTATAAATATAGGATCACATTGCAATAAAAAGGGATTCCAATCTCTCAAGCTTTAAGCCATAATCTGATACAAGCAGAAACTCTGCCAATTTGTCGACTAATTCACTTGTTCTTCATAAAGCACCTATCCGCCACCAGTGATTTTAATCGACACCGTGTTCACACCATTGAAATCACACATCACAGCCTCATATCCACAAGATAAACACTGTTATCAAGCAAATCGGTGTTCAAACGCAACATCGCTTGGCTCGTTACGGGAAACTATAATCATTCAGCTTTTGGAGATCACTTGCTCCACCACAAAGATGATTTCACGGTGTCTCAGGCAAGGTTATCATCATTTTCAGTCTGTCGATCACTAAAGGTTTGATCTTTTGGGATAATACAGCCCAGAAACCGTTGCTCTTCTCATCCCAACAACCTACACAGAAGAAATCATCAACTTCATCGCATACTCACGCTTGAGTCCATCTTTAAATACCCAGGTTGGTTTATACACCCTTTCGTCGGTTTCAGATCTTCAAGTAAAGAAAGTTTGTTTATTTTAGCTACAAGCTGTCTGGAAAACACAAACAACTTTCACCAAAATATCACCAAAAAAATAGCCACAAAAATCATAAAGTCATGGCTGGCGGGAAAAACTTGAACCCAGTAACACCGACTAAACCAGTCAATCAGCGCCCGACACGTGGAGCGAGCACGCTGCGGGGAGAGGCTAGCCGAAGGGTTATGTCCGATGGGGCAGATGTCAACCCTACCCTCACAACCGACATGCCAGCATATATCCGGGAAAGAACTAGAGCTCGCGAAATACACGAAGAAGCGATCAGAAAAAACAAAGGAAAGAGGATAACGGGGACATCTAATCCGAATAACGAACAAGAGGCCGTTTCAGCAGGGGGAGCTCCCCCACAACAAGATTCATATAAGATAGCTCTACAAGCGCATATAGAATATGTAGAGGAAATGCGGATAGGAAACGCCCTGCTAATTGCCGAAGGACTGCCACCCCAACCTATCCGCAAATTCATCCCTCCTCAAACCACACAAACAGAGCTACAACCAACCTTCATTCCTCCAAAAACAGTTCAGTCCCAGCGGTCATAAATGGAAGAAAGCAGCCATGCAACGTCTCAACCAAGAGGGGATAGAAAGTCAGCACTTGGTCGGCTGGGGCCCGTGGTCGACGATCGCGGTGCAGTCCCAGGTCGACCTAGGAATCCTCGTCAGGTCCGTACTCGCACAGAGGGACATGGGGACTCGCAAGGAATGTCTTACTCTCGTGAATCTTTGCAAAGTGGGAGTAAATGATTTACGTCGAGAGAGCATGATATCCAGATTATAAGATACGGTCGTTGATGTTTTGACACTCGACTAACGACCGTATGGATATTATTACAGCGATAGGATTGTAAGTTACACGGTAACTGTTTCACATGAAAGGTAGTAGTCATTGCATTTGACTCTTCCGATGATTGGGGGTCACGGTGTGTTGCTAGACGCTATCCCGTGATCATTAGGTATGAAGGGCATTTTCGTAATTTGCACTTTGTGTCTACGGACAACATATTCGGAAGCCTATCGGGTCACACACATATGAACATCTAGTCGGATTAAAATGTGGTTATAGATGATAACCAAATAAGGAAAGTTTATCTCGAGACTATAAAGGTTATAGTGGTAAATTAATATGGTGGTATTTATTTATTATGAATAAATAAAATACATGATATTAATTATATTGATTAATTAAAGAATATTCCGGATGCCAATTTATTGGCTAAAGGTGGCGCAATTTTGGAGTGTATAAAATACACTTGGATTGTACAATTTAATTAATGATATTACCTATTATTATATATAATAGATATATATATATATATATATATATATATATATATATATATATATATATATATATATATATATATATATATATATATTATTATGAATGCATGCGTGCTATTGCACTCAAATACAAATAGTACATTGTTTTATGCAAATTAGATTTTGCAATGCATACACTAAAATAGTGATCGATGCACTATTTTAGTAGTATGTACTGTAAATGGATCAATAGTGTATGTATATGAACTCATTTCTATATATATATATATATATATATATATATATATTTATATATATATATATATATATATGGCATGCGTGTGTGTACATTACATATATGCATGCGTCACACATATGTGTGGATATATATATATATATAATATGATTTATTTGTGTAATATATATGATATATGTCAATATGTAAAGATATTGACTATATGTCAATATAAGATATTGACTATATCTTGGAAATATTCAATATAAGATATTGACAATATCCTAGATTTATTTAATATGAGATATTGTAATAAATGAGATAAATCAATCAATTATATTTTCCTTATTTTATTGAAGAAATGTTTTCTTCCTTTCCACTTTATTAGAGGCGCCCCACTCACTATAAATAAGAGGTAGGTGTCAACTCTTTTGTACATCACAATTGCAAGAGCTCATAGTTCTTGTGTAAAATAGAGAGCATCTTTTGGAGAGTTGGAGAGAGGGAAAAAAGGCCGGTCTAGCAACCGGAGTTTTCCAGTAGCAATCCATGATGGGATTCCGACGGGCTGTTCGTGTGGACTAGCGGTAGAGGCCGAACACTTGGGCGGCTCTATGCAGAACTTCTCTCCTTAGACGGTCAAAGCGTCGATCTTTTAGATCAACCAAGGTAACCACCGTCTACTAACTCGTTTGTTTATTGCTTAAACGAAGTCGATCTTGGGTCGATAGGAAATAAATTTTAAATTCCGCTGCGTTCCCGCGTAGATTTCCTAACAGTGGTATCAGAGCAAGGTTCGAGCTTAAGCAATAAGCATGTTATTTTGCGTAGTTAATTTTATCGTTCTAATCACGTAATTAAAAGATGAAAATTTTTTGATTTGCAAAATTGATACACGAAAAAAAAAAGAGAGGCGGCCTTGGTGGTGCTCGGCCGATCGGCGGCGGTACCACCACCGTGTGATCGCGGCGGCGGCGGCGGCCTCCGGGCTGCCGGCGGCTGCTGGTGTGATGCGGTGATCCCTGGTTTTTGTTTTGTGTATTTGTGATTCAATATTGTTCATAGTTGTGATTAATATCTCCTTTGTTTAGTTGTGTCATGTGGCTAACCAATGGTTCAAATAGTTTAGGCAATTGGGATGCCACATGGCATTAAAATAATAATGGTCTTTCCAAACTTTGTTTGGAATAGGCTAGCCCTTCCAAATATTTGATTTGGAAAAAGGCGCAAGCGCAAGCCACTTCAAAATTTTGATTTTAGAAAGTGACTGTGCCTAAACCAAAATTATTTGGCCTTTCCAAATATTTGATTTGGAATACGCTCAGCCCTTTTCAAATATTTGATTTGTAAAAGGCTGAGTTCAAGCCACTTCCAAAATTTTGATTTTGGAAAGTGGCTGAGCCTAAGCCAAATTTGGTTTAGAAATCAAAGGCATCCCTTTGATTACGAATCAAAAAAGGAAAGAAACAAAAGAGAAATAATTTTAATTTTGATTTATTTTGGAATAGTTCTAATTAATTAAAATTAAAATTATAATCGGTTTAAAATTAATCGTTAATTTTATTTCGATTAAAATCATTTAATTAATTAAATGTTAATTAGTTAATTGATTGGATAAAATTATTTAATAGATTAAATGTTAATTGATTAATTAAGATGCAAGTAGTTAAATTTTAATTTTATCTTTTTCATAAGATGTTATTGTATGGATTAGATATAGTAGATATAATATGATTATATGGACCCCGATTGATCATGGACTCGACCGATAGGATAGATGTGAATGATTTATTTTTTCTGTTGGTTTAAAAATTGTCCTAGGCCGTTATGAAGAACGTGACCTAGTTTATTTTCTGCATTTATCCCATTCCCGTAAGCTCCCCCCGTGTGCGGCGGGTGTATTTATTTTATTAGATAGAATTAAATGTAACAAGAATGGAGCGGAAGATGGAGACCAAAGAAAGAGAAGAAAATAAAGATCCCATTGAAGAATGGAGCATTAAAGATCCTATTGGCGGTTGCAGCTACCTTTAGATTGTGACCCGCGGTTTCGTCGATTTGTATTCTCGAAACCGCACCTAGAAAAAAGTCCATGATCATACCGGTTACTTTACGCATTTATTTATTTTGTGCTTGTATTTATTTTATATGATACGATAGATGCATGACCAGGCACGATCTAGATAAATGTGTAGGATGTATGTTTATAGAGATAGACATATTTATGATGAGACCATAATTAAATTAATTAAGTGAATTAATTTACATAAATACTTCCACCTCAAAAGAATCAAGTTGAAATTGCCTCCCCATATTATAATGACGGTGAAGAGCCCTTGTTCGGATCCAACTCATCAGCCAAAGCAAGGGGTTGACCTACCTCGGGTATATCGTTATTATCGAGATATGATCGTATGAGATCTCACGAATATTGGGGTTATGACTTGACTAAGAATTCTCTCGGCCACCAGCCAAAGCGGGGTCGTTTGGATTTTAGAGGCAAGGGTTTGACTACTTCATAAGATGAAAATTGTCAAAGAGTTGACTAGTCAAACAACAAGAGTCTTATAAGATACGATTGACAAAGAGTTGTCTACCTATTATGCTATTTTCGGCCCACCAGCCAAAGCGGGGGTCGGGGTAGTTTAGTGGGATCTTGTCCACTAAAGAAATTAATAATTCTTGAAAGTCAATTGGAAGTAGTTGACTAGTGGGAGCAAAATCATAAACCAAAAGACCATTTTTGATTTTGCGTGTATAAACAACACCACTCATTTATTTTCATTTTTTATGTTGTAGTTTTAGCAAACTTTATATTTATGTTTAATTCTCGATCAGTAAAACCAAATTATGACTGTTAATTTTGAGAAACGTTCTCAAATATGGTTAAGTAATTTTAATCCTTTTAAAATAAGCAATGACATGAGCAATCCCGTTATAGTAGTTAGAGACAAGGAGATTACATAATTGATGCAGTGCTCTGAGACTTTAATTATTAATGAAAGCGGAAGCTCATGATATGATTAAATCTATTGAAATAAGTTTCAACGAATTAGTCATATATTGGATACGATCCAAGATGATCATTATGTCATATGATGACAATTAATTCAAACGTTGAATAAGAATGACCACATCGAATTTTGGAAATGTTGTTTTCAAAATTGTAAGATTTAAGTATCGACTTAATTAATTCTATCATTGCTTAAAGGTTAATTAGATAGTCAATGTTTTGAATACGATTCAAAAGGTTAAATAAACTATTTAATAAACTTTAGATTTTCTTTATAAAAGGAAATTGAAGACATAGCTCTTGTGATCTTTCTTAAGTCTTATGAAGACTACACTAAGAGATATTTACAAGTGCTTGAAGGGTTAAAAAGGAAGTTAGGGCGTGTGCTTAAATAGAGAACTTATTGAAGTCTCTATTGTAGGCAAGTGAGTTGAGATAAATCTATCTAAAAGTCGACTCCAAGACATATGATATCTTACGAGTGTGATTAAATTAGAAAGATTAAATGCAGATATGGAAGGTGAAGCAAACGTTGTGACACTTACCATACTCCGGATCTAGTAAACTGATAAGGGAACTAAATAAATGTTATTATGTTCCGGTTCTTATGAAGAACATACTTTCAGTTACTTGTTAGGATTTAGTAGACATATTCAATTGTAAAGAATAAATGTTATTCCGATAAAGTTGGAAGATCACTGAATCTAACATACTAGATTGATGTCACTATATAGTTGATATGTGTGATGAGATCTCAACTAAATATTTGTATGGCTGTTATCCTTAATATTTGTGGTTGTTCTAGACATAGTCTCTCTAGAAGAGAAGCGTGTAATTAAACGTCATTCTGATGATGTTGAACCATATGATTATGAATCATGTGGGTTAAACGTATCTTATCCAAAGAGGACTAAAATACCATTTTATGAAAAGGTTATAAATTCTAGAAAAATTGTCTAAAGCCTAAACATACCGATGTTTGTTGGCTTATGACAATTAATGCCACAAATAATTGTTTATTAATCTCTATGACTATTTTAGAAATAGTTGAATATATTTATTGAAGTACGACAATTCGGAAAAAGTTCGAGCTAGTACGAATATGAGATTGATGAGCTACTTAGGAATTAATTTTCAATTGGATTGAAGTAATTAATACTTGAAAGGTGTTTCAGAAGTCGTCTGAAAAGGAATAAGATTCTCCTTAAAGGATACCATCTTTGGGATACGCAATTAGATTGTGTTCCCAAAATGGCAACAAGACTTTATATGATAAAGGTGTGACGCAAGCCATGCGAAGTATCCCTTACCAGTTTCGGGATAGTGCCCTTATACTTAACCGAGTTCCAAAGAATAAAGGTTGAATAAATTCCATACTAGATATGGAAGATGATAATGTCGAATCTACCTTATTTGAAGTTGTCATAGGCTGAGTCAGAAAGGCTTGGAGCCTGGTACGACATATGCAACTTTGTGGAATGTCTTGGCTAGCACGCTGGATATTATTTACTTGTCCACGGAGCAAAATGTTTGTCTCCAAACATGCTGTCTTCTAGAGGAAGTGTTTCTTCCAAAAGAAACAGTGGGAGTGAATCAGATCTCAAAAGAGTTCGAGAACCACAAAGATATATTCAACCAATGGAACATGAGCAGACGCCGCATAGCGTTGAGGTGTAGAACACTGCTCAGTGCACACAAAAGTTCTGTAAGCCTGTGGATAAACTCAAGCCTGAAAAGGCTGTTGGTATGTTCATCTTGAAGAGTGAATATCTCACGACTTATGAAAGAATGTTTGAAAGGCAGGTTTGAGAGATATGGCCAGGAGCCATAGCATCTGAATTAGATTCCATCAGTGACAACCAGGTTGTGAACCTAGTCTGTCTTACCTTGAGGGAATGTCCTTGTAAGGCTGAGCCTAGTTCTATTCAGATTATGCATGTTATAACTTTGTATCATGACTATATGATAGTGTTGAAGATGTTGGGCAGACAGCTCGATGTTCATAGACAATAACATGATATATAAGCCCACGAGATCCATTTATGGACTCAAACAAGTTTCTCCAGACAATTTCTTTGTTTGATAATCAAAGGAGTTTGATTTAGTCAAAAGAAGGATATGCCCAATGTGCAAGATGGATAGTGGGAGTGTGTTTCGATTTTTTAGTAAGGTATTATATATCTCTCTTGAGAATTATCACCCCATGTCACAGTCAATTAAAGCACTTGGATTAGCAGTTCTTATTTTAGAAATAAGAATCTATAGTGATAGATTTAACTGCTGTTAAATTATAGTTTACCTATATAGATGTGATGCTAAAAGAGTTTAGCATAGATCGCGACAAGGGATACTGCTAGCCGGTTCTCAAGATCTATCTATGTTAGGACGTTCATCCCCAAAGATAAGGTGAAAGATGATGCTTATGGAAGGTTTCTTCAGCTCGCGATAGGAACCATCTTATAGGTGATGCCGGATGTTCATAGTCCATGAGGAGTCATGAGAAGGTATGAAAGTAAACGGTGGATATCGAGAATATCCTTAAACAAGTTAAGGAAAGTTTCCCGATTTATTGAAACTTGGAATTAAATAAACGTAGATATCTGCACGTATATCCCGAGTCTTATGAAGCGAGTGGGAGCTCTGATGCTGGGTTTGTAGTCACTTTGAATAAGTGATCTGATTGAGTGGAAATGTTCTTAGCGATGGGTCATTTGTAAATTCTACAACTAGGCCAAAACACAAGTAGTGCCTTAGAGGCTAAGCGAGGAGGCGATACATGGATCTAGAAGGTTCATTATTGAACCTTGTGCGGTTCTTCCACCTTTTCTATATAGCTGATATAGTAAGTGGATTCGTTGCTTGAAGCAAGGACCAGGGTCTCGTCAGAGATTCGTGTGTGTGTTGAGGCGGTTCCTTTGACTTGGTCATTTGGATCATGATATGAAGGTAGTCTGATTCCCCACGGATAACGATCCGTTAATGGCTAGGGCTAGTTGCGAGTATTGCATGAGATTCTTGTGTTTCAACTTGGTCTTGTGTGTGCGAGTGATTGGTTTTAGGCCAAGTGGGAGATTGTTGGAATAGTGTCCTAAACCCAATCGGGTTGGACCGGATCCGACCGGGTCGGATCATTTCTACTATTTCTTTATGTTTATACATATATATAATGGCTTTTATGTTGTCATATATATGTTCTTTTAAAGAACCAATTATGAATTGTTATGTGATAACGTCCTTAGTATAAACTGTGATAGAGAAACCATGATAGGCGATTATGGTTGATGAGATCTCTAATCACTTTAATAAGTTTGATACTTAAATGTCTCTAGGCCGATGTACTATTAAAGCAGGGCATTGATAGTATAAAAGCAGACTAGCACATATTAGATGTCTTCTGTCTTTAAGGCGAGATAGATCTCGTCTATCGAAGTGTAGAGACACTTGGGTATGCGTGGACGTGTATTAGAGAATGCGTACGTTAGACTGACCCACTTACACGGATAAGTGTCACACTATGTGGCGGTTGTGTAATTATCCTTAAGACCGGACTCTTCATGGCATCACGGTGTGGATTGTCATGCTTTGACCCTATTGAGGTTTCCCCTAGCCACGCGGCGGTCATGCGGTAGTGATTGGGTATGATATTGAAGCATGCGGAGTATACATGATTGGTCGTCCGGGAATCGTGTATCCAATGATTGGGATCGAATATCCGAAATGGGTCTTCTTATAAGGAATGTCTTACTCTCGTGAATCTTTGCAAAGTGGGAGTAAATGAGTTACTTCGAGAGAGCATGATATCCAGATTATAAGATACGGTCGTTGATGTTTTGACACTCGACTAACGACCGTATGGATATTATTACAGCGATAGGATTGTAAGTTACACGGTAACTGTTTCACATGAAAGGTAGTAGTCACTGCATTTGACTCTTCCGATATTTCGGGGTCACGGTGTGTTGCTAGATGCTATCCCGTGATAGTTAGGTATGAAGGGCATTTTCGTAATTTGCACTTTGTGTCTACGGCCAACATATTCGGAATCCTATCGGGTCACACACATATGAACATCTAGTCTGATTAAAATGTGGTTATAGATGATAACCAAATAAGGAAAGTTTATCTCGAGACTATAAAGGTTATAGTGGTAAATTAATATGGTGGTATTTATTTATTATGAATAAATTAAATACAAGATATTAATTATATTGATTAATTAAAGAATATTCCGGATGCCAATTTATTGGCTAAAGGTGGCGCAATTTTGGAGTGTATAACATACACTTGGATTGTGCAATTTAATTAATGATATTACCTATTATTAATATTAGATATTAATAAAATAAAATAATATATATATATATATATATATATATTATGAGCGTGTGTGTACATTACATGCAAATTAGATTTGCATGCATGCGCACCATGTGTGGATATATATATATATAATATATATATATAGATTTATTTGTGTAATATATATATGTGATATATATACACATGTGTAAATTGGTTTATGGTAATATAATGTCAATATAAGATATTGACAATATCTTGGAAATATTCAATATAAGATATTGACAATATCCTAGATTTATTTAATATGAGATATTGTAATAAATGAGATAAATCAATCAATTATATTTTCCTTATTTTATTGGAGAAAGATTTTCTTCCTTTCCACTCTATTAGAGGCGCCCCACTCACTATAAATAAGAGGTGGGTGTCAAGCTCTTTTGTACATCACAATTGCATGAGCTCATAGTTCTTGTGTAAAATAAAGAGCATCTTTTGGAGAGTTGGAGAGAGGGGGAAAAGGCCGGTCTAGCAACCGGAGTTTTCCAAAGAGCAATCCATGATGGGATTCCGCGGGTGCTCGTGTGGACTAGCGGTAGAGGCCGAACACTTGGGCGGCTCTATGCAGAACTACTTTCCTTAGACGGTCAAAGCGTCGATCTTTTAGATCAACCAAGGTAACCACCGTCTACTAACTCGTTTGTTTATTGCTTAAACGAAGTCGATCTTGGGCCGATAGGAAATAAATTTTAAATTTTGCTGCGTTCCCACGTAGATTTCCTAACAGATTTCATGACCTTAGATCCAGAGGCTCCAGTCGCCATCGTCTGTAAGTCGACCATGGGAAGGGATGTTTTGATCCCCTTTAGCTCAGCGGCCCTCTTCACCTCGCCAATGGTCTTCTTCTTTGTTAGCTGGCTGCGTTGAGCTAATTTATCCATGGTACCTGCAGAGAACAAGGTTTATTAGCGACCAGAAGTTATGAAAAGAAACATGTTATGAAAAGAAACAAAAATAGTACAAGAAAAAATCCTACTCGGTGCTCGCATTGAGGGATCGCCTTTACAAATGACGCACTGAGAGGGCATGTGTTTGCCATGGTCACTCACCATACCAGTCTGGGTGAGCCGGCAGAGACTCGACTATAACCAAGGGATCGCCAACGCCGGCCCCAAAAAGTCCGGCCTGTCTAAGATAGGGCTGGCCGACGTCCAGCAACAACCTCCAGTTAAATGCTCGGGCTTGAGGTTCACCTTTGCGGGTATAGCCAAGATCTTCTTTCAGCTCGGATATAAAGGTGTCATCATCAAATTGAGTGTTTATTTTTACCAAGTGTTCGGTTTTAACCGAATTCACCGGTAGCTTCTCGAACGGCCATCCTACCCGGGATTCAACCTTCATACACCTCTTGTCCCAGTCCGCTACCTTGTCCGGAAGATCGAATAGTAAACGGGGCCTCCCATGGCTTGATCTACTACACGGCTGAATTTGACCGGCCCCGCCTTTCCGGGAAAAACTATAAAAGTATAAGAGCACTGGCATCGACGGTTCACGTCCGCTCAACCTACTGATTATGATAAAAGACATAACCACATGGACAACCCCTAGGCTAAGGTCGTAGGGCATCACCTGTAGCTCCTCCATGAAGTTAACAAAGAATGGGTCAATGGGAGGTCTGAGCCCGGCCGCGAAGTGGTCATAGTGTAGCCACAGATAGTCTTGTTGCTCCCGACCACAAACCCACGACACGTTGGTCGCACCCATACTGACAAAACGATAGTCCGCTGAGATATCGTACGCCCCCAACGCCAAGGTATAGTCTTCTCGATCTTTGAACTCCTTCCATCGAGATATAAGATCGTTGTCTACTCGCTTTTGCTCTGCGAGTTCATTCTCAACGGCAGTGGACCTTTTCTTAGGAGCCCTTTTCTTCTTGGCGGGCTCATCAGTGGTTACGGCTTTCCTCTTGGACACAACTGCCTTTGGAGATTTCCTTGGTTTCTCCGACGGATCAACAATTTCCACGGCTTCCTTGAGCTTGCCGCTACGTTTGGCGGCTCCAGTGTGTAGAGCTTTTTCCATCCCGGTAAGCAGACCGCTTAGTACCATTTGGTCGTCGTCTTCGACCTCGCCCTCGGCAGCGCCCTCACCAATAACATGGACCTCTGGGTCAGATTCTATACTAATGGATTCTGGATTCGGATTTTCTTCCATCTCCTCCTCAGCGTCGCTAGAGGAAGCGTCCTCCATACTCACCTCCTCTGACCCGTAGCCCGCAGCGGCCCTGGCCTCTTCATCCGATTGTGTGTGCTCTGATGACATTCTGGAAAGAAAAAAGGGCAAGGTGGATCAGTTTATCACCCGGACATGGAAATCGGGTCGAGGTGAAAGCAATTACACCCCGACACCTCGCCCTTCCATCTTCCTTAAACAGATACAAATCCCCAGAAAAACCCTCAAATCCCCAGAAAAACCCTAAATTCAAACCAGAAAAGTTTGAAACAATGCATATTCAAAATTCTACCAAACAATCGCCAACACCAGCAATGAAGCATGCATGCACTTGGGGGTATTTTCTGGGAAAAAAGGAGTATAAAATCACAAAAACAAAGGTTGGGCTCATGGTGTGCTTCAGAAAACGAATGAAGCAAAATCACTGAGAGTAAATCACAACATTCATGTCACTAGCAAGAATAGACGGTAATGAAAGGCGTAAATCGATCCAGAAAATAAATAAAGGAAATTTCGTACCTAATTAAAGATGAAAGTGATAAAGCGTTGAGCTTTGACTAGAAAGAGCACTCGCCGGAACCTGCTTACAATCGTCGGAGTTTCCTTTGCTTTATCGTCGGAAAAGTTTATCAGAGAAAAGAGATGGGAAAAGTGGAAGAGTTGAGGGTGACTCCTCTATTTATAGAGGGAAAATTGTGGGGGAACGACGCTTGGGTTTTCAAAATTCAAACGTAATGATGACAGGAACGGTTACCGATTTTTTCTCCGCCAATCAGAGCAAGGGACGGTTCAGTTCCAACTGCCGTGTCAGTACACGTGACTGATGTGACGTTTCGTGTACCGATACGCCCGTTTACATCTTCCAAACCGTTCAAATCCCTCCCGGCGACCATCAACTTATCCACAGAAGAAGCGACCTCAGCATTTTATTATCTCCAAACATTACTTCAAGCGGCTAGTATCCAACAAGGCCCGCTACGGCTTATTCTGACAAAACATCTCTGACAGAACGATATCACCTAAATAAGTCCGACATAACGTTGTCGGCACTCAAGCCTGTTCGCTACAAATGCACAGCATATGATCGGTAATTCGTTGCGCGATACTAACACTGATTCAAGCCCGGTAGAGCATTATCGGCGATCAAGCCTGTTGCTACAAATGCACAGCATATAGCTAGTGGTTTTCACCAACACTGGTTCAAGCCCGATAAGACAGTATCAGCATCCCTTTGTCACGAGCGACCACAAATAGAGCTTCATCTAAAGTTTCTTCTTCAAGTTCTACTCTCCACCTTGGCGGACACGCCAGGCACAGAGTAGGGGGCCATTGATATACCCGGATCGGAATGGGACCCTGTTCATCCATATTGGGCCTACTATCCTGGCCCATCCACATAGGTAATGGGCTTCTATCTCCGCTGGCCGCTGCCACATCCATCTCCTACCCGCTAGCTACACGCCGGGTCTTGTCCGCCGACAGTAAGCCGGATCTTGTCCGCCAGCCATATGTCGGATCCATCTTCTCCATGTAATTTCTATCCATATAGTCAAGCTTAGTTCAAAACAAGGCACAACTGAGTCCGCTGTTCGCCATACTTATCAATGGTCGCTGATCGTTTCCCGCCATCCTTATCGATCCAGCTGGCCAAAACAGCTGGCCACTCCTGATAGCTGGCTAGGACATTGTATTACATACATACTTAACTTAGCTATGTACTCTCAGTTGTCTTGTCGATGAACAGTAGACCGACTTACCTTTAGCCTATAAATATAGGATCACATTGTAATAAAAAGGGATTCCAATCCCTCTAGCTTTAAGCCATAATCTGATACAAGCAGAAACTCTACCAATTTGTCGACTAATTCACTTGTTCTTCATAAAGCACTTATCCGCCACCACTGTTTTTAATCGACACCGTGTTCACACCATTGAAATCACACATCACAGCCTCATATCCACAAGATAAACACTGTTACCGCAAATCTGGTGTTCAGCGCAACATCAGTTGGCTCCGTTACCGGGAAACTATAATCATTCAGCTTTTGAAGATCACTTGCTCCACCACAAAGATGATTTCACGGTGTCTCAGGCAAGGTTATCATCATTTTCAGTCTGTCGATCACTAAAGGTTTGATCTTTTGGGATAATACAGCCCAGAAACCGTTGCTCTTCTCATCCCAACAACCTACACAGAAGAAATCATCAACTTCATCGTATACTCACGCTTGAGTCCATCTTTAAATACCCAGGTTGGTTTATACACCTTTTCGTCGGTTTCAGATCTTCAAGTAAAGAAAGTTTGGTTATTTTAGCTACATGCTGTCTGGAAAACACAAACAACTTTCACCAAAATATCACCAAAAAAATAGCCACAAAAATCATAAAGTCATGGCTGGCGGGAAAAACTTGAACCTAGTAACACCGACTAAACCGGTCAATCAGCGCCCGACACGTGGAGCGAGCACGCTGTGGGGAGAGGCTAGCCGAAGGGTTATGTCCGATGGGGCAGATGTCAACCCTGCCCTCACAACCGACATGCCAGCATATATCCGGGAAAGAACTAGAGCTCGTGAAATACACGAAGAAGCGATCAGAAAAAATAAAGGAAAGGGGATAGCGGGGACATCTAATCCGAATAACGAACAAGAGGCTGTTTCAGCAGTGGGAGCTCCCCCACAACAAGATTCATATAAGATAGCTCTACAAGCACATATGGAATATGTAGAGGAAATGCGGATAGGAAACGCCCTGCTAATTGCCGAAGGACTATTCAACCCTCCTCAACCCACACAAACAGAGCTACAACCAACCTTCATTCCTCCAAAAGCGCATTCGGTCGGTCGGTCGAAAATGAAGAAAGCAGCCATGCAACGTCTCAACCAAGAGGGGATAGAAAGTCAGCACTTGGTCGGCTGGGGCCCGTGGTCGACGATCGCGGTGCAGCCCCAGGTCGACCTAGGAATCCTCGTCAGGTCCGTACTCGCACAGAGGGACATAGGGACTCGCAAGATATGGGAGGACATGTTACATTCCCGCCAATTCCCCCGAACACGAAGGGTGTTAAAGTGGTTCCAACATGGGAAACAAGCGTGCTCCATCCCAGTATACTGAAAGCGGCTCCAAGAGGGGGAACTCACTACCCCAATTTTATAAACTACCATGGAGCAACGGATCCTCTGGATTGGCTATCAGCTTTTCAAAGCAGAATCAGTTTATGTACCTCTAGCGACGAGGCTTGGTGTATAGCATTTGTGGGATCAATGCAAGACAGGGCGGCATCATGGATCCGTAGTCTTCCTCCTGGTTCGATTTTGTCATGGGATGATCTGATCAACAAGTTCATAGCAGAGTTCAAGTCAGTGAGGGGACCCAAAAAGACACACATCGACCTGCATGAGGTCCGACAAGGCGACAACGAGGGTACCCGTAGCTATTATGAGCGGTTTTACAAAGAGTACAAGCTAACAAGAGGATTAGCGGATAACGTCGTCATGAGCAGTTTTGAAATAGGGTTAGAACCAGGGTACTTGAAATCCTACTTCGCTCTATCTCCACCAGCGAATCTGCAAGAGATGCTGAGTTCAACAAGAAAATACATTGCCACAGCGGGAAACGAAGGAACGTCTTCGTCCAACAAAGGCAAACAGAGGGCTGAGCGTAGTCCGCCTAGAGATACCCGCAGGAACACAGATCGGGAAATCAAAAAACCCAAAAGATTTAAGGAGGAGCACTTCACGCCGCTCAGAATTTCTTATACCCAGATGTTGAATGAAATAAGAGATGAAATACCTGAGCCTTACCCGATGGTTCCCGACATACAGCGCGATGCATCCAAATATTACGGCTATCACAGAGATAAGGGTCATACAACGGATGAGTGTATTCATTTTAAACGAGCAATAGAGAAATAACTCGCTCGCGGGCATCATGATCACCTCAAACTAGATGCCGGTGGTCCGAACAGAAGGAACCTGCAAGCTCACCAGTTCGACAGGAACATCAGAATGATAACTGAGCCTCCTCCCAGTAACAATCAGATCAAGAGACGCATCGGCTCCATTAACAAACATGTGGAGAAGCCTATAGTTTTGCAAGGAAATGAGCAACCTCTGGCCTTTACTCGAAGTGAGCTAGTGACTTCGGTCAACACAGAGGATATGTGCTTATGCATTTCGGTGGTCATCAATAGGGCCCGTGTCAATAGAGTGATGGTCGATACAGGGGCTTGCCGCGACATCTTGTACTACAACTGCTTTAAAGAATAGCGACTCCAATTGAGGCCGCATAATGGCACCCTTGAGGGATTCACAAATCATAAAATACAGGTCAAGGGGGCCATCGACTTAGACGTACAGATGGGAGATTACGCGCCATTTCGCACTGAAAATATGACGTTTCTAGTAGTCGATCTTCAATCCAATTATAACATGATAATTGGAACACCAGCTCTGAAACAATTTCAAATGGTAACTTCCATTCCGCATCATCGGGCAAAGTTTTATGTTGGGGACAAGATCGGAACGTCGATCAGCAAACCTGCGGCTGTCCTAACATATATACATGAAATGAGAACAGGGAATAAGAGAGCACGAATCGAGCAGCCACCGCACATGGAAAACATTGACATGATCAGTGTCGCTGTCGAACATATGCCAGTTAAGGTGGAGTGCGAGACTTTGCAAGTTAGAGACGATCCCGACTTTACAATCAGAGGATGAGTTAATTGAGGTAATCATCAACGATGAAACCCCGATCAGAAGGTCAAAATTGGAGCTCGGCCGAGTTCTTTCGAAAGGGAAAGGTTGATAAAATTATTCAAAGAAAATCTGAGCGCATTTGCTTGGGTAGTCACGGAGATGCGAGGAGTCGAGGTTGACGTCGCTCTTCATCATCTTAACGTCGACTCTACTTTCAAAGCCAATAATATAGCGAGCGCGCCAATTTTCAGCTGAAAAGGAAGCGGCGGTGAAAGTAGAGGTTGGAAAACTCTTACAAGCGGGGATAATAAAAGAGCTCGCCTACCCAACTTTGCTAGCGAACGTGGTTATGGTAAAAAAAAACACAACGGCAAGTGGAGAATGTGCGTCAATTTCACGGACATCAACAAAGCTTGTCCAAAGGATCCTTATCAGCTCCCGCGAATTGATCGGTTAGTAGGCTCTATTTTTGGTTTTGATGTTTTAAGTTTCTTGGACGCATATTCTGGGTATCACCAAGTACGAATGGTTGAATCCGACAAAGAGAAAACGGCTTTCAGAGCCGCTGGAGGGTTATATTATTATGAAATGATGCCATTCGGGCTGAAGAATGCGGGTTCGACTTATCAGCGAATGGTCAACAAGGTCTTCAGTTCGCAAATAGAAAGGAATATGGAAGCTTATGTAGACGATATGGTTGTCAAGTCCGCTGGAGATGGTCACGCCGCTGACCTTCAGGAAACTTTCAACAATGTCCGCAAACATTCAATGAAGCTCAATCCGGCCAAATGTATTTTTGGTGTCCAGGCAGGCAAATTTCTTGGGTTCATGGTTAGTCGTCGTGGCATCAAGGCTAATCCGGAAAAAATTCAAGCTTTGATCGACATGCAAGAGCCTACAACTATAAAGGAGGTTCATAGACTCAATGGCCGCATCATTGCGTTGGGTCGGTTCATATCCAAATCAGCGGAGAAGTGTCTTCCCTTCTTCAAAATTCTGAGAGGCGATAAGACTTTTTCATGGAGCGCAGAGTGTTCGCAGGCTTTCCAAGCTCTGAAGGAATATCTTGGGAAACCACCTCTTTTGGTTAGCCCTGTAGAGGGAGACGTTTTGTTTTTGTACTTGGCGGCTTCGGACCGGGCTGTTGCCGCCGTTCTTGTCAAGGAGGCCGGAACCCTCCAAAATCCCGTTTATTATGTAAGCAAAGCTCTCAGTCTGGTGGAGAGTCGCTATTTTAATATTGAAAAATTAGCCTACTCGCTTGTCATGGCTGCCCGCAAACTCAGGGCTTACTTTACTTCACACACAATAATTGTCTTAACGGATAGTCCAATGCGCCAGATACTCCATAAACCGGATCTGTCAGGTCGACTCCTCAGATGGGCTATCGAAATCACTGAGTTCGACATACAATATCAACCTAGAAAAGCTATCAAGGGTCAAGCATTACCAGATTTTATTATAGAGACAAGTTTCAGATCGCCACAACCTAGTTCACCATTATCGCAAGAGCCCGCTGCGGCCAAGACTAAACCCAATCAATGTTGGCATTTATATGTCGATGGGGCATCTAATCGAAATGCTTGTGGGGCCGGAGTAATTTTGATGGAACCCGGAACGACGGAGGAAATCGAAAAAGCTTTAAGGTTCGAGTTCCCGGCCACAAATAATCAAGCCGAATACGAAGCAGTTATAGCCGGGCTCAAGTTAGCAAATGAGTTAAACGTAGAAAATGTTGAAGTCTTTTGTGATTCCCAACTCATCGTCAACCAAATCTCAGGGGACTATGACACGCGCTGTGGTATTCTTGAGAAATATGGTGAGATTGTTCGACGACTAAAAGCTGGCTTCAACTATTGCAAATTCATCAGAATTCGAAGAGAGGACAACGAGCGAGCAGACTATCTCTCCAAACTATCACTCAAAGAAGAGATTGCAGATCCTTCAATAATGATAG
The DNA here is from genome assembly GCA_026214975.1 of Gentiana macrophylla. Taxonomy (NCBI): domain Eukaryota; kingdom Viridiplantae; phylum Streptophyta; class Magnoliopsida; order Gentianales; family Gentianaceae; genus Gentiana; species Gentiana macrophylla. Next base: position 29,179,925 of record CM047808.1, read on the forward strand.
AGTACCTAGCCGTACCCGCTATAGAGAATACACAAATCATGGAAATCGACACACCAACGCCGTCCACATGTTAGATTGATGAGGTCCAGGCTTACATTGAAACAGGCATATTACTAGATGGGGCGGACAAATCTTGCGTACTTAGGAAATGAGCGGCCAGGTATATTATAAACAATGGAATTCTGTACAGAAGATCCGCGACAAAGCCTCTATTGCGATGTGTTCGAGAAGAAGAAAGCAAGACAATCCTTATCGAGCTTCATCAAGGGGTATGCGGGGGCCATCCCGCTAGCCGCTCCTTGGCACAGAAGGTCATAACCGCAGGGTATTACTGGCCGACAATCCTTAAGGATTCAGGAAAGTTGGTTAAAGAATGTCCAGAGTGTCAAAAGCATGCGGACATCCCTCGGATACCATCTGTCGAACAGAGCATCGTAACCGCACCATGGCCTTTCGACATGTGGGGACTCGATCTCATCGGACCTTTTCCACCAGGAAGAGGTGGATGCAAAGTTATCATTGTAGCTGTGGATTATTTCACAAAATGGATTGAAGCAAAACCTATGGTCAAGATAACCGCAAAAGCGGCAGGTTATTTCTTACACGATCAGATCTTTTCACGTTTTGACATTCCACGGGCAGTCGTATCAGATCACGGCCCACAATTTAGGAAAGACTTCTCAAATCTTTGCGAGGAATTCAAAGTTAAACACTGGCAGTCATCCGTAGCTTATCCTCAAGGAAACGGACAAGCTGAGGCCGGCAACAAACAAATAATCAAGATGCTAAAGAAAAGCGTGGATGACAAGATAAAAGCAGGAGGATGGGTTGATGAGTTACCTGATATACTTTGGGCACTCCGCACCACGATCAAAACTCCTTTTGCTCTTACTTATGGATCAGAGGCCATGACTCCCGTCGAAATGGCTCTTCCCAACATCAGGGTCGCATTATACGATCCAACGGATAACCTATTAAACAGGCAGATCGACTTGGATCTAGCAGAGGAAAAGAGAATAACGACTTATCAACGACTAGCGAACTACAAGCAGCCCGCCAAACAGCAACACGACAAGCGAATCCGCGACCACTCATTTAAAGTCGGAGACTTTGTTCTCCAAAATAGAAAAGCAACGGGTATGGAGCCGGACAAAGGCAAGCTAACAGCAAATTGGGAAGGCCCTTATCAAGTCACAAGGGAGATCAAAAAAGGGACTTATGTGCTCAGAAATCATCAAGGTTATGAAATCAATAGACCTTGGCATGCGGACAATCTCAAAAGGTACTACATGTAATAAATCGGTTAGGGTTATGGCTATCCTCTCGTTTACGACGTGAGTGGTTAAAATTTCTTATTTGCTTGTAATCTTCACTCATCTAGCGGGATGAGTTGAAATTAATAAAGCCCGATTTTACATTTCTCTTTGTATAAATTATTATGAGTATGCGCGGGTAAAAAAAGAATTGTGTTCGAAAAAATTTCAACAAAAACTTCGGCCAGAATAGGGGCAATATTTGGGAAAATTTAAAGCGTCCACGAGAATCTAGCGAACAAGTTATTTCAGATAAGATTCAAGGGGGGCACATCTCAATGATAAATCCGCACAAGATCGACCTGGAATCTTATCTAAAACAAGGGGGCCAGATGCTATTATCATCGGACTCAATTTAGTCAATAATTTCGAGCAAGACAGCAAGCATACATCAAAGCGAACAGAAAACAAACTTGTGAATAAAAATTATAAGTTGGACAAAGGTGCTTACTAGTTATTACAGAAACAAATATGCGGACAAAAGGTGCGGAAAAGAAAAGGTTACACAAAGGCGGAGTCAAAATAATATTTTACAAAACAGAGGGGGCATAAATTTAAGAATTCTCAAGCCGCATCTCCTCATTATGGACATTCTCTTCGTGGAGAGAAAGGTGCAGCATCTGATCAGCATTAGTCTCAGATTCGGTAGACTCTACCGTTGGCTCAACTGTCTGCTTTACCTCTCCCCCAGCCTGCTCGCCCTCTTCAGCAGCTCTCTCTTTTGCTTCTGTAGCCAGACGCACACGCTCCCTCAGATTCGCCTCAATCATAGGGGGAACCACCCAATCAGGATCATACATTGGGATATAGCGCTGAAGCTCAATGTCGGAGAAGGGTATGCGGGGATGGAATTCTCTTAAATGATCGGAGAAGGGATGGGTGAGAATCCATTCTACCAAAATATCAAGGTCTGGGGTACCACCGTCATGAGCCAGGACACACCTGGCAATGTGATAAAACCCTTGGTCATATCCCATCATGAAGCCATCATCAGCAGCGGCCTTGCTAGCGACCTCAATCTGACCTTGGACACTTGAGCCCAGATCCTCCAATTGCTTTCGCAGGTCCGCACACACTGTTTTCTCGGCTTCGCAATGAGCTTGAGCCTCAGTTACTCTCTGCTTCATCTCCTCCATGGTTCGATCGACGGATTTACCCTGCTCCACGAGTTCAGAGTTAATCCTATTAGCCTCAGCAAGCTGTGCTCTCAGCTTATCATTCTCCGCCTCAGCCGCGCTTAACCGCCGCCGAAGGCCAGCTGACACTGCATTTGCAGCGCCGAGAGCTTTCTTAGTGTCGACCAGCTATTTTCCGACAGTGGCACTCTCAGCTATGGTATTTCTATAATCATTGACGAACAGCGCCAAGCCAGTGCCAACCTAATGAAAGAAAAATGAACAGCGGGATCAATCTTAACTTTACAGAAATGGCAGTAAAAGAAAATAAAAGGCAAAAGCAAGAAGGAGGTTTACCATGCTCACCGTGGCGCCGTATAAGCCCCACAAATCGTCGATACTCCCAAGAAAGGCACGGCAGGGATCAGTTTGGTCCGCCATCACAACCCTGTCCTCAATCCCGCGGCTAATCTCCAGCTGAATATCATTGGGGATACCCCATCTAAAGTTCCTCAGCGGGGCACATCAGCGATACCCCTTGAAATTGTGCGCGCCTTGGGCAGGTCGAGAGGTTGTTGCCGCATGAATTCTTTATCCAACCAGGCGGCGGGACAACCTCTAGGCCCAATAGGAACTCCAGCAAAGGGCACCACTATCTTCGTGCCCGCAGATACTAACTCATCGACCACAGATTTGCCTTGGGCCGGCTCTTTGCTTTTATCGGTTCTGGATTTCATAAGAAGAGGCACGTCCTGCTCGCCACTGCCATCTCCCGCAGGATCAATCTCCTCAACAACAGCCCTCTTCTTCTTATCACCCGCAGGCGGCTTTGTCAGAGTGGTCTGTTTCATTGTTTTGCCCTCCGCGGTTTTCTCTGCTACTGGCGGTTGGGATGATTTTGTTGGAATAGTGTCCTAAACCCAATCGGGTTGGACCGGATCCGACCGGGTCGGATCATTTCTACTGTTTCTTTATGTTTATACATATATATAATGGCTTTTATGTTGTCATATATATGTTCTTTTAAAGAACCAATTATGAATTGTTATGTGATAACGTCCTTAGTATTAAACTGTGATAGAGAAACCATGATAGGCGATTATGGTTGATGAGATCTCTAATCACTTTAATAAGTTTGATACTTAAATGTCTCTAGGCTGATGTACTATTAAACAGGGCATTGATAGTATAAACAGACTAGCACGTATTAGATGTCTTCTGTATTTAAGGGCAGGGATAGATCTCATCTATCAAAGTGTAGAGACACTTGGACTGTACGTGGACGTGTATTAGAGAATGCGACGTTAGGATCGACCCACTTACACGGATAAGTGTCACACTATGTGGCGGTTGTGTAATTATCCTTAAGACCGAGTCTTCATGGCATCACGGTGTGGATTGTCATGCTTTGACACTATTGAGGTTTCTCCTAGCCACGGGCGATCATGCGGTAGTGATTGGGTATGATATTGAAGGCATGCGGATTATACATGATTGGTCGTCCGGGAATCGCGTATCCTATGATTGGGATCGAATATCCGAAATGGGCCTTCTTATAAGGAATGTCTTACTCTCGTGAATCTTTGCAAAGTGGGAGTAAATGATTTACGTCGAGAGAGAATGATATCCAGATTATAAGATACGGTCGTTGATGTTTTGACACTCGACTAACGACCGTATGGATATTATTACAGCGATAGGATTGTAAGTTACACGGTAACTGTTTCACATGAAAGGTAGTAGTCATTGCATTTGACTCTTCCGATGATTGGAGGTCACGGTGTGTTGCTAGACGCTATCCCGTGATCGTTAGGTATGAAGGGCATTTTCGTAATTTGCACTTTGTGTCTACGGCCAACATATTCGGAAGCCTATCGGGTCACACACATATGAACATCTAGTCGGATTAAAATGTGGGTGTCTACGGCCAACATATTCGGAAGCCTATCGGGTCACACACATATGAACATCTAGTCTGATTAAAATGTGGTTATAGATGATAACCAAATAAGGAAATTTTATCTCGAGACTATAAAGGTTATAGTGGTAAATTAATATGGTGGTATTTATTTATTATGAATAAATTAAATACAAGATATTAATTATATTGATTAATTAAAGAATATTCGGATGCCAATTTATTGGCTAAAGGTGGCGCAATTTTGGAGTGTATAACATACACTTGGATTGTGCAATTTAATTAATGATATTACCTATTATTAATATTAGATATTAATAAAATAAAATAAATATATATATATATATATATATATATATATATATATATATATATATATATATATATATATATATATATATATATAATATATATAGATTTATTTGTGTAATATATATATGTGATATATATACACATGTGTAAATTGATTTATGGTAATATAATGTCAATATAAGATATTGACAATATCTTGGAAATATTCAATATAAGATATTGACAATATCCTAGATTTATTTAATATGAGATATTGTAATAAATGAGATAAATCAATCAATTATATTTTCCTTATTTTATTGGAGAAAGGTTTTCTTCCTTTCCACTCTATTAGAGGCGCCCCACTCACTATAAATAAGAGGTGGGTGTCAAGCTCTTTTGTACATCACAATTGCATGAGCTCATAGTTCTTGTGTAAAATAAAGAGCATCTTTTGGAGAGTTGGAGAGAGGGGGAAAAGGCCGGTCTAGCAACCGGAGTTTTCCAGTAGCAATCCATGATGGGATTCCGGCGGGCTGTTCGTGTGGACTAGCGGTAGAGGCCGAACACTTGGGCGGCTCTATGCAGAACTACTCTCCTTAGACGGTCAAAGCGTCGATCTTTTAGATCAACCAAGGTTACCACCGTCTACTAACTCGTTTGTTTATTGCTTAAACGAAGTCGATCTTGGGCCGATAGGAAATAAATTTTAAATTTTGCTGTGTTCCCACGTAGATTTCTACTCAGATTTCATGACCTTAGATCCAGAGGCTCCAGCCGCCGTCGTCTGTAAGTCGACAATGGGAAGGGATGCTTTGATCCCCTTTAGCTCAGCGGCCTTCTTCACCTCGCCAATGGTCTTCTTCTTTGTTAGCTGGCTGTGTTGAGCTAATTTATCCATGGTACCTGCAGAGAACAAGGTTTATTAGCGACCAGAAGTTATGAAAAGAAACATGTTATGAAAAGAAACAAAAATAGTACAAGAAAAAATCCTACTCGGTGCTCGCATTGAGGGATCGCCTCTACAAATGATGCACTGCGAGGGCATGTGTTTGCCATGGTGACACTCACCATACCAGTCTGGGTGAGCCGGCAGAGACTCGACTATAACCAAGGGATCGCCAACGCCGGCCCCAAAAAGTCCGGCCTGTCTAAGATAGGGCTGGCCGACGTCCAGCAACAACCTCCAGTTAAATGCTCGGGCTTGAGGTTCACCTTTGCGGGTATAGCCAAGATCTTCTTTCAGCTCGGATATAAAGGTGTCATCATCAAATTGAGTGTTTATTTTTACCAAGTGTTCGGTTTTAACCGAATTCACCGGTAGCTTCTCGAACGGCCATCCTACCCGGGATTCAACCTTCATACACCTCTTGTCCCAGTCCGCTACCTTGTCCGGAAGATCGAATAGTAAACGGGGCCTCCCATGGCTTGATCTACTACACGGCTGAATTTGACCGGCCCCGCCTTTCCGGGAAAAACTATAAAAGTATAAGAGCACTGGCATCGACGGTTCGCGTCCGCTCAACCTACTGATTATGATAAAAGACATAACCACACGGACAACCCCTAAGCTAAGGTCGTAGGGCATCACTTGTAGCTCCTCCATGAAGTTAACAAAGAATGGGTCAAAGGGAGGTCTGAGCGCGGCCGCGAAGTGGTCATAGTGTAGCCACAGATAGTCTTGTTGCTCCCGACCACAAACCCACGACACGTTGGTCGCACCCATACTGACAAAACGATAGTCCGCTGAGATATCGTACGCCCCCAACGCCAAGGTATAGTCTTCTCGATCTTTGAACTCCTTCCATCGAGATATAAGATCGTTGTCTACTCGCTTTTGCTCTGCGAGTTCATTCTCAACAGCAGTGGACCTTTTCTTAGGAGCCCTTTTCTTCTTGGCGGGCTCATCAGTGGTTACGGCTTTCCTCTTGGACACAACTGCCTTTGGAGATTTCTTTGGTTTCTCCGACGGATCAACAATTTCCACGGCTTCCTTGAGCTTGCCGCTACGTTTGGCGGCTCCAGTGTGTAGAGCTTTTTCCATCCCGGTAAGCAGATCGCTTAGTACCATTTGGTCGTCGTCTTCGACCTCGCCCTCGGCAGCGCCCTCACCAATAACATGGACCTCTGGGTCAGATTCTATACTAATGGATTCTGGATTTGGATTTTCTTCCATCTCCTCCTCAGCGTCGCTAGAGGAAGCGTCCTCCATACTCACCTCTCCTCGACCAGAGCCCGTAAATGCCCCCGGCCTCTTCATCCGATTGTGTGTGCTCTGATGACATTCTGGAAAAGAAAAAGGGCAAGGTGGATCAGTTTATCACCCGGACATGGGAATCAGGTCGAGGTGAAAGCAATTACACCCCGACACCTCGCCTTCCATCTTCCTTAAACAGATACAAATCCCAGAAAAACCCTCAAATCCCGAGAAAACCCTAAATTCAAAACGAGAAAAGTTTGAAACAATGCATATTCAAAATTCTACCAAACAATCGCCAACACGGCAATCAAGCATGCATGAACTTGGGGTATTTTTCGGGAAAAATGAGTATAAAATCACAAAAACAAAGGTTGGGCTCATGGTGTGCTTCAGAAAACGAATGAAGCAAAATCACTGAGAATAAATCACAACATTCATGTCACTAGCAAGAACAGACGGTAATGAAAGGCGTAAATCGATCCAGAAAATAAATAAAGGAAATTTCGTACCTAATTAAAGATGAAAGTGATAAAGCGTTGAGCTTTGACTAGAAAGAGCACTCGCCGGAACCTGCTTACAATCATCGGAGTTTCCTTTGCTTTATCGTCGGAAAAGTTTATCAGAGAAAAGAGATGGGAAAAGTGGAAGAGTTGAGGGTGACTCCTCTATTTATAGAGGGAAAATTGTGGGGGAACGACGCTTGGGTTTTCAAAATTCAAACGTAATGATGACAGGAACGGTTACCGATTTTTTCTCCGCCAATCAGAGCAAGGGACGGTTCAGTTCCAACTGCCGTGTCAGTACACGTGACTGATGTGACGTTTCGTGTACCGATACGCCCGTTTACATCTTCCAAACCATTCAAATCCCTCCCGGCGACCATCAACTTATCCACAGAAGAAGCGACCTCAGCATTTTATTATCTCCAAACATTACTTCAAGCGGCTAGTATCCAACAAGGCCCGCTACGGCTTATTCTGACAAAACATCTCTGACAGAACGCTATCACCTAAATAAGTCCGACATAACTTTGTCGGCACTCAAGCCTGTTCGCTACAAATGAACAGCATATGATCGGTAATTCGCTGCACGATACTAACACTGATTCAAGCCCGGTAGAGCATTATCGGCGATCAAGCCTGTTGCTACAAATGCACAGCATATAGCTAGTGGTTTTCACCAACACTGGTTCAAGCCCGATAAGACAGTATCAGCATGCCTCTGTCACGAGCGACCACAAATAGAGCTTCATCTAAAGTTTCTTCTTCAAGTTCTACTCTCCGCCTTGGCGGACACGCCAGGCACAGAGTAGGGGGGCATTGATATACCCGGATCGGAATGGGACCCTGTTCATCCATATTGGGCCTACTATCCTGGCCCATCCACATAGGTAGGAATGCGCTTATCTCCGCTGGCCGCTGCCACATCCATCTCCTACCCGCTAGCTACAAGCCGGGTCTTGTCCGCCGACAGTAAGCCGGATCTTGTCCGCCAGCCATATGTCGGATCCATCTTCTCCATGTGATTTCTATCCATATAGTCAAGCTTAGTTCAAAACAAGGCACAACTGAGTCCGCTGTTCGCCATACTTATCAATGGTCGCTGATCGTTTCCCGCCATCCTTATCGATCCAGCTGGCCAAAACAGCTGGCCACTCCTGATAGCTGGCTAGGACATTGTATTACATACATACTTAACTTAGCTATGTACTCTCAGTTGTCTTGTCGATGAACAGTAGACTGACTTACCTTTAGCCTATAAATATAGGATCACATTGTAATAAAAAGGGATTCCAATCCCTCTAGCTTTAAGCCATAATCTGATACAAGCAGAAACTCTACCAATTTGTCGACTAATTCACTTGTTCTTCATAAAGCACTTATCCGCCACCACTGTTTTTAATCGTCACCGTGTTCACACCATTGAAATCACACATCACAGCCTCATATCCACAAGATAAACAGTGTTACCACAAATATGGTGTTCAGCGCAACATCAGTTTTTAATTTAAACAATGAGCTGATAAGCGAAATCAGAGAAAGAAATCTTTGTAATGGAAAATCGAGAAGTGCTATAAAGAGAAGGGCAAGATTTCTAATGAGATGTAGAATCTGTGGAAAAAGTGAACATAATGGAAAATGTGGAGACAACACAACCAAATCCCAGGATAAATGTTTGAAGGTAATTAAGATGGGAACGACTAGGTGGTTATCCGAAAATCCCGATGGACAACAAAGAGAGAATTCAAACGCATCATTTCTAGGAATTAGGTTGATGGACCGTTATTATAGAAATCTTGAAGATTTAAGAATGATAGGAGTAGAATTAGATTGGGGAGTCTATTATCATAAATAGCGTTTTTCATATACCACCAGTCCAAACGTCACCTACTAGTCATTTTGAGTATCATTGGAGACTTGATACTGCTGTTGGATTCATTAACAAACGGGAGGAATCTTACCAAGTCATATTCTCACAGTATAATAATAATCAAGATATTTCCACCGCTGCCTTACTTTCCCATCTTAGAACGTGGAAACGTTTCATCAATTCCCGAGTATACCCTACTGCTGATTTTTCAGAGATCAATGATGATGAAATGTTGTTGTTAAATGCCATCGCTTGTGGAGCTGTTATAGATTGGGGAGTCTTAATTCAAAAGGCTGCTGCGAGTTTTGCCTTTGGGAGACGACCAAACCGTCAGTCAATGCCTTTTGCATGGTTGATATCCCAAATTTGTACTCATTTGGCTAGGGTCCGAGAAAGAGCGACAGATGAAATCTTCCCTGCTCGCCTTCCTCAGGTTGGGCTATTACCAGTCGGTATCCTAGAAGGTTAATCAATTGAAGAAAATTATATGTTTTATGACGAAGAAGTAAGATGAGTTAAGTAAGAGTAAGTTAGTTTAAGAAAGAATAAATTAACTTAGTTTCAGTTTTTCTAGTTTAAAGTAGTATTTTAGTAGTTAACTTGTACTTTCTTTTAATTTTGTAATATATTTGTGTGTTGTTTTACTATGTTTTGCCTTTATGCTGTATTATATAAACGCTCGTCTGTGTGACACGTAAAATATTTAACCGTTATAAAATTCATTTTATTTTCTAAACCAAATGTTTACTACCCATTAGACATCGGGACGATGCCAATTTGTAAGTGGGGAGTAGAGATTGGTTAGTAAATAAATTGAATTTAATATATCAAATGCTTAAACACTTAGTTTAATTATTCTTAAGGAAATAAACGAAATAATATATAATTATTATAATATGGATAGTATATTTGGATAGAATAATTTTTTTTAACTAAGTAAAGTAATCTCGATATATTATTTCAATATTATTTATATCTATTTTAGATTTTATCAAGATTTTAAGTATGTATACCTAGATAAATAGTATGAAATATTATTTTTTTGAAATTAGACAAAAGTTACTTATAATTATAATAAAATTTTAGAATGATTTTCTTTTCAAGACAAGTATGAATTTGGAATCGGATTAGGAATGATGAGATTTTTGGCATTACTTTGACTAACTATGGCCAAATAAGCCTACCCGAACGTAATTTCCAATTTTTGTCCCCACCTCAGCCTTGTAGAGTGATCAAGACCTCACTCGAAATTAGCCATTATGATTAACTAGATATAACCGACCCTTAACTTAAACCTCTCTCAAAGATCAGTCAGTTGATTGACCGACCGTACCTGCAATAAAAACTTTAGTATAAGTCTAGCCTGCTGTATAGCCTACCGTCAGGGGCCCGGCAAACGGAAGTCAGAGCTGCTCAACGCTGACCTTGCTTACGATACTGTCTAACAGTTCAAGTACAGTTGATATAGTTGAAGAATAAATCGAGGTACCCATTCTATGACAACTTTCAGCTTTCCCTCTATTTTTGTGCCTTTAGTAGGCTTAGTATTTCCGGCAATTGCAATGGCTTCTTTATCTTTTCATGTTCAAAAAAACAAGATTCTTTAGATCCGAGGTAACCCTATATCTATATCTATACCCTCCAATTGTTTCAAAACTTTGATTTGTATCATAAAATAGATATTGATATTCATTTATTGAAATATGGTATAATATGTGATTATGTGATTTTCGCTGAGCAAACATAAACATTAAAAAGCACAGGGCCCCCAGGCCCGCTGACACAAGATATATAGTCTACATTTCCTTGAAATCCCTCAAGTTTAGTATGTGCTTATGGATAGCGGTGACGACATCGAAATTCAATAGTGGTATATGCTGAGATTGGAATAAATATTATTCGGAAGGCAATCTTTTATCAAATATTGTTATTCTCTAGAAAAGAAAAAGTTGGAATAGTTAGGTCTTGATGTATTCGTTTTCACCTCATGACGCTTGAAAGATAGTCGATTAAGCAATGAGTTCGGATATGTTAGTATTCTATAAAAAAAACAAAAAAAAGAAGGGAAAAATGAAAAATATGGTTATTAGAATTAAATTTTGAAAACGAAATCGAGGATGTTCTTCGATCAAGATATTTTTGATCAAAAGTTGAAGGTGTAAGTACGCGATGCTTGCTTTCTATTTCTTTTGATTTTCCTTTGTTATCCTTTCGATTAGCCAAACACCATGAGCCTGAACGTTATAAGCCATTTTGCCAACTACTTGACTTAGTCCTTGATTCCGAAATTTCATATAGTGGCGATTACAAAGTTATTCTAAGTATTTTATTTTATATTTATTAAGTAATTCATGTAGAATTTCATTTAGATAATATTTTATAACTAATTAAGTTATACACACTTTTTATCTTTTTAATAATCTTAGATAGATAAAATTAATATAATTATAATATTGACAAAGATACGTTACTAAGTTAGAAATTTAGTCTAGAAGAACTATATTATTTGCATTATAACATTTTATATATTATCGCTTATTTTGCTTCGAGGACGATCAAAAGCTAAGTGGGGAGTAGTTGATGTATGATAAAAATATAACTATATTATATGACTTTTTTTTATCGTATTTACGATAATATCGTATAAATTCTATAAAAATATATCTAAAACTCATAAAAATCTAAATCGTTATAAATAGATATTATCGTTATAATTTTAGTAAAACTTATAGTTTTTGTGGTCGAATTATCGTGGCTCGTGTTTTTTACTATTTCGTGAGTACGTGTGATGAAAAGCGAAGAATTAAGATCAAACAAATGAAAACCGAAGACGGATATTTTTCAAAGTCCGCCCGAACCGAAGAAGAGCGGCCCGAGCCGGAATCTCTCTGCAATCAGCACGTGGGCTCTGACACCAAAGAATCTTCACTGTTTGACCAGCCCGCACCGGTGCATGCCCGGCCCGCGGCGGCCTACTTCCTTGGCCTATAAATACAGCTCATTTGCAGGCTTTGTGGAGTGTACCAATATATATATATATATATATATATATATATATATGTATATATATATATATATATATATTCTCTTAATCTAGTTTCTACTTATGTAAATACACATAAAAGGCATTCGCGAAATAATAATGTAGTATAAGTCTCGTGTAATACTTAGAATGATTATCAAGGCTCGTTGTTGCTAAATGAGTTGTTATTTCCGGAGAATACGCTCGACGACGCTACAATTGTAATCTGTAACTTTTAATGTATTTATGTTTGTTTATTTATATTAGTATCTATATATTAGTTATATTGATATTAGGCTAACTCTATATCTAGCCAAGATATGAAATTGAATTATTTTTATCTTTTTAGGGAAATAGATGATGACTATGTTAAAATTGAATTAAAATCGATTATAATGAATCTCTTTCTATTTGCGTTTAATGAAAAGTTAAAATTGAATTAGCTACTCGATTTAACAAGAATCGTAACCTAATGATGAACTGACCAGAGAAGTTAGGATACGCGATCACGAATAGAAAGACCGGAAGGTAAAAATGGCCGCCTGACAAACGGAATCCTATTTCCTACCCGGGGGCAGATTTGTCCTAGAAAAACAAATCTTATTGAAAATTGGACTCAAGATATTATCACGTTAAAATCAACTGTTTAATTGAGCAATACTCAAAATACCGGCCGTATGACAAAACGGAGTTCCCGAGCTTGACGATGACATTGGATAGAGGACTTTTGACATATGACAATTTCATACGCTCGTGTGAGGAGGAGTTGTCTAGCTTAGGAGTACACCGGTTTATATATAATTGATTAACCTTAAAATAAGGAAAGATCAAGCACATATATTTCTACTAAAAGAGATCTTGATTCAATTGATGACATATTCTTGGCTAGTTTCTAATAATATTACTAGTATTTATATCCTATATATTGTATTGGTACCTATATATATATATATATATATATATATATATATATATATATATATATATATATATATATATATATGTGTGTTTAATCTATATATATTTATTTTAGTTTTATTTTATTTCTTGTTTTACGGTTACTAAAAAGGAAAAGGAAAATCTGCGACTTAGATTGAGTTAATAATGTGATCTTGGTGTTTAACCACACTCTGAATTACCACACGTTTCCCTGAGGATTCGACACCTGACTCACCATATTACGCTACAATTTGACCTGGTACACTGCCGGTTAAGGATTGTAATAGCACTAGTAAAGGTCCTGTCAGGTATGAAGTGGAATCTGAAAAGGGAAATGAATCAGATGACACGACATTGGTTGCTGAAATGGAAGATTATGCATTAATGGCTAATATGGATGAAACAGAGGAGGTATACAACATCAGTATCAATTAACACTCTCGCTGGAAGTGATTGTGAATCAACTTGTGGTTCAAATCCTAGAAACTCTTACAATGAAGAAGCTTTGGATGTCATCCTCAATCAATCGAGGAAAATACAAATGCAGTTATGAGATTGTGAAGGTTGAAAAAGAAGCTCTTCAAGTAGAAGTTGAAAGATTGAATGCTAAATTAAGGGTTCTCAAAGGTAAGGAAAAGATGTTGACGAGAATCAAGATAAGCCTCTTTGAACATCCAAGAGCCTCTGAATCTGCTGATCCATCTTGTTCTCTCATCGCATACAAATCTGGAAAGCCTTATGGTGATAGAACAGGCTTGGATTTGGAACTCAACAATCCAAAAGAGTGGATCCAAGAAGCTCATGAACCTAGTACCAAAATTGGTCCTAAGTTTGTACCAAGACAAGATCCAACTCCCAAGAAGGTTCTTGCCGAGGCAAAAAACCTCATCGAGAATACTTCAAGGAAGCAAAATCAGAAGTCAAAGAAGTCAACAGCTCCTAATAAAAGGAAGAAATCCAAAAATAGGACTGATGTGCCTTCTAAACTCAGCGATAGGCACTGCTACCAAGTCTCTTTGGACCACGAAGAAGGGTAAGAAACAGAAATATTCCAAGGATAAGAATCCTAAACCCAAAAATGTTAATCATTCAAGGGATACTTATCTCAGGAGGAAAGGTAGACTGTTCCCTACTGATGATGATTGGAATATTCCTGTATCTAATGCTAGAAACAATAAGAATAACCATGCTGCTAGGGTAAAGCCTAAGCAATGGGATCAGCAGAGGACTTACACAAGACTTCAGCAGACTCCATACTACAAGGCTGTTCGTAACAGACAGCAAACTAATGGTTATGTTAATGCTTCTAACAACAAAAGTCACTTCAAACAGCATTATAAACCAAAAGGGCAGAAAACATGTGTGAATCCTACACAACTTACTGTTAGAACTTATGGATGTGTGGAATACATGTATGAACCAAAGTATGACACTTTTAGGAGAAGACCTTATGGAAACATCCCAGGGGTCATGCTTACCACTGACCATTATGGACCCAAACAGGTTTGGGTACCTAAAATGTATTAACTTTGTTTTGTAGGGTGTCTGGTACTTTGACAGTGGATGTTCCAGACATATGACAAAGAATAAGCACTGTTTGTCAAATTTTGTGACAAAGGATGGTCCAAGGGTGAATTTTGGCAACAAGAATACACCTGGATATACAAGAGGATATGGCACACTTATGAGGAATGGACTAACAATCAAGAATGTTGCATATGTGGAAGGACTAGACTACAACTTGCTGAGCACTGGACAATTCTGTGACATGGGATACAAGGTCACTTTTGACAAGATCAATTGTATTGTCATTAGTGAAAGAGGTGATCAAGTTGTATTGGTCGGGTGAAGACAACAAAACATGTATGTTGTGGATTGGTCTAACTCGCAGCTACAGAACTGGCCTGATTGTGCATACCAAGTCGAACTCAATTGGTTATGGCACAAAAAGTTGAATCATTTAAATTTTGATGACATCAATCAGTTGGTGAAGAAGAAACTGGTGATTGGTTTACCTGAGATCACATTCAAGAAAGATACTATATGTGATGCTTGTCAGCAAGGTAAACAGACTAAATCAAGCTTCAAATCAAAGACTAAACAATCAACTAACAGAGTCTTAGAGCTGATGCATATGGATCTATTTGGACCAGTTACACCAACAAGTGTTACAGAAAGAAATACACCTTAGTGGTTGTGGATGATCACTCAAGATACACTTGGGTGATATTTATGAACAAGAAAAGTGAAACACTCAAGATGATGCCTAATCTTTTGAAGAGATTACAAAATGAGAAAAATTTGATAGTAGTAAAGATAAGATCAGACAAGGGTACTGAGTTTCTCAATAAAGTTATAAGAGAATACTATGAACAGAATGGTGTACTACATCAACTTGCTGCTGCTGGTACACCTCAGCAAAATAGGGTTGCTGAAAGAAGAAACAGGACATTAAAGGAAGCAAGAAGGACTATGATTTGTGAAGCATTGCTACCTGAAAGGTATTGGGCTGAAGCAGTTAATACAACATGCTATACACAAAACAGAACCTCAGTGAACAAGAAGCTGCTGAAGACAACTTATGAGATTTGGAATGGAAGGAAACCAAATATATCCTATTTCCATCCATTTGGAAGTAAGTGTTTTATCTTGAATCATAAGAAACATTTGAAGACATTCCAACCAAAGTCAATGAAGTAAATTTTCTTGGGATATTCTTCAGTCAGCAAGGCATTCAGGGTACTGAACAAGAGGTCACTGAAACATGAAGAAACTATCCATGTTTTGTTTGATGAACCTAAGTTCACTGGTATGGAAGATGAAGGTTGTGAACCTGCTGAGAACCTACAAGTCACTGATGCAGATTGTGTTGAAGTTTTGGAAAGGTTTAATGACTTAAAAGTTTCTGATTCTGCCCCTGTTGAACACCCTGCTGGTGATACTACTGATGCAACAACTGAAGCAATTCAAGGATCTGCTGAACCCCCTATTGAAGAAGCAACAGCAGACCCTACTGAAGATGAGGTTCCTGAGAATCAATCTAACCAGAATCCACAATGGTTAAGGAATCACCCTGCTGAACAAGTTATTGGCAATGTACAGCAAGGTGTGAGGACTAGAAGACAATTAGAAGCAATGTTTTCTTGTTTTCTATCTCAAATGGAACCTAAAGTTATTGAATAAGCAATTTCAGATCCAGATTGGATAATTGCTATGCAAGAAGAGTTAAATGAATTTGAAAGAAATCAAGTTTGGACACTACTTGAAAGGCCTAGTCATGCAAATATCATTGGTACTAAATGGGTATACAGAAACAAACTTGATGAATCTGGTACCATTGTGAGGAATAAGGCCAGACTAGTTGCAAAAGGCTATTCTCGAGCTAAAGGAATAGATTTTGATGAAACTTATTCACCTGTTGCAAGATTGGAAGCTATCAAATTATTCCTAGCACATACTGCATATAAAAACTTCAAGGTATATCAAATTGATGTCAAGAGTGCATTTTTGAATGGCATTCTAGAAGAGGAAGTGTATGTTCAGCAACCTCCTGGATTTGAAGTTAAAGATCAAGAGGATAAAGTGTATAGACTCAACAAAGCACTTTATTGTTTGAAACAAGCACCAAGAGCATGGTATGAGACTCTATCTCAATTCTTGGTGGACAATGGTTTTACAAAAGGCACCATTGATAAGACTCTTTTCAGAATCAATGAGAAGGACTGACACCTGACGTCTGATTTATGTTGATGACATAATTTTTGGTTCTGAAAATGAATTGCTATGTGAAAAGTTTGCAAATCTAATGGAGAGCAAACTCCAAATGAGTATGATGGGAGAAATGAACTACTTTTTAGGATTGCAAGTTAAACAGATGAAAGATGGAATCTTCATTCATCAAACCAAGTACACCAAGGAGCTGCTGAAGAAGTTTGGTATGGAAAATAGTACCAGGATATCAACTCCTATGAGTACAAATATCAGATTGGATGAAGATAAAGAAGGCAAAGATGTTGATCAGACCTTATACAGAAGGATGATAGGCAGTCTGCTGTACCTTACTGCCAGCAGACCTGATATATCATTTGATGTAGGTGTTTGTGCAAGGATTCAATCTAAACCTAAAGAAAGTCACTTAGGTGCAGTCAAGAGAGTTCTCAAGTACCTAAAAAAGACTTTGGGAGTAGGGATATGGTATTCTAAGGATGGAAGCTTCAAAGTTATATCCTACTCAGATTCTGATTATGCTGGATGCAAGATTGATAGAAAAAGCACCACAAGAACCTGTCAGTTAATGGGAAATAGACTGGTTTCCTGGTTTAGCAAGAAACAGAACTCAATATCAACTTTCATCTTCTGAAAAGTGAATACATTCTTTGTTGGAAGTTCTTTGTGCACAAGTACTTTGGCTAAGACAACAATTAAGGGATTATGGAATTGAAGAAAAAGAAATTCCAATAATGTGTGACAACACAAGTGCAATTGCTATCACTGAAAATCTTGTCTTGCACTCAAGAACCAAGCACATTTATGTGAGACATCATTTTATAAGAGATCATGTTGAAAAGAAGGATGTGGTGGTTCTGTATATCCCTACTGAAGATCAACTTGCTGACATTTTCACTAAACCACTTGACATTGAAAGATTTGCTAAACTAAGGACTGAACTTGGAATTATCAAAGTTGACTGATAATCAGCAGTGTACTGGAATTCACCAAGAGGATTAGTCTTTGCTATGTTGGGTGAGCTCACTTAGCAGATTAGTCATTGGTATCAACAATTCCATGTACTTATGTTTGGACAATTGAGCAAATGAGGTTGCCAAGGGGATTGGTCTTTATCATGATTGGGTGAGCTCACTTGAAAGATCAGTCATTGGTATTAAACTTCATATTGTATTATCAATTGAACAAAACAAGAAGGAATATAGGATCAGGAGAGTTACTCTGTCGCCAGAAGCTTTGAAGCATCTTTATCAAAGCATTTCTTGAGCCAACCTCTTTGAGGCCAACCTCTTTGAGGCCAACGTTACACAGTCAAACTTATTAAAGTCAAAAAGCAGATTGGCGGGATATTAATCTTATCATTTATAACCGCAGTTAACACGATCTAACGGTTACAATACGTTTTGGAAAGTAATGGGCCATGTGTCAAGACAGCATTCACTCAGATTAATCATGGTTAATATGGATGTATGTGCACTGACAGTTACAACCACTCCCTGTCTATTTATACAGACCTATTACACAGAAGATACTCTCTACTTGCAAAATCTCATATTTATACTATCTGTTTTTACACTGTGTGAACACAGATTTGAGAAAATATCTTCTTCATCTTATTTTTCTTTAACAATGGCGGAAAAGATTGATGTTCAGATTAGAACAAGTCAAAGTGTTAGAGGTTTTGTTGTTGATGCTAATAAAACTGAACTAGCAATCAACATTGGTCGAAGAATAAGGAGGTATGAAGGTCTGGAGAATGTGCTTAACATAATACTGGAAACAATCTCATACACAAATGTTGTGAGCTTTTGGAAGAACATTGTGATAAAAGAAGGAACAGAGGCATTCAAAACAACTGTGAATGCCCAGGAGATTGAGATTTCCCCAAGTCTACTGAGGGAAGTTTTTGGTTTTGAAGAAGTAGTAGATGGTCCAGTAAATCCTGAGGAAATGGGATTGTCCAAGATGGATTTTTTTTGATAAGATCAAGACAAATGAAGACATCAAATAAACTCTAGGCATCAATGTTAGACACATTGGGTATGAGTACAACCTGCTGAGAAAAATCATTGCAAAGAATATATTAGGGCTGGTTGGAAGTATGGATACTCTATCAGGACCCAAGATAGAGCTGCTGATAATTATTTGCAGATGTATGAAGTTTGATTGGGCTGGGTATTTCATTCATTGCATGAAGAAGGTTGCAAAAGAGGAAAGAGAAGGAAAGAGGAAATCCAAGGCCTTACCCTTAGGATTAATGATTCAGACCCTGCTGAATCATTTGGAGATTCCTGATGTAGCACCTGAAAAGATTAATCAATCCAAATACAAGAAAGAGATTGATTATGCTATCCCTGGTCTGGATGATGACGAAGAAGGTGTTGCTGAAGCTGCTGATAGTGATGATAATGGAGATGATGGTGATGCTGGTGGTGAGCAGGTCAAGCAAACTGTTAAGAAATCTGTCAAACCTGCTGCACCAAAGAAGGCTACTGAGAAAAGAAAGGCTGCTGACACTAGAAAGATAAATGAGAAATGTAAAGCCTAAAAGAACAAGGAAGCAAACAAAGACAGATCGGCTTGAGTCACGAGGTCCAGTGAAGTTGAGATTATCGACCTCGCCAGAGTGCTAGAAAAACTGTTGTTAAGATTTTGAAGGAACAACAGAAAGAAGCCAGTAGAAAGAGAAAGTCTACTGCAATTGAAATTGATGATGTGCCACTTTCCAAGAGAATGAAAGAGGTTTTTCACAAAAAGAAACATGGAAAGGGGAAACAATTGAAAATCGTAGAGGCTCAAAGGTCACAAGAAGAAGAAGAAGCAGTAGAAGAAGAAGTAGAAGTAGTAGGAGAGGCTATTGATGCTGAGCCATTGACTATTATCAAGCCTACTGAGGGTGCAGAGGTTGTTCTTGAGCAACCTGCTGGAGAGTCACAGCAAACTACAGAGACTGAACCTGCTGTTGATGTTGTTGAATCCTCACCTGCTAAGGCTGGTGAGACTACTGAAAGTGAACAGGTTGTTGTTGAGCAACCATTTGAGAAACACTGCATGATCTGTCTCTTTGCACTAGAGCTCACCGCAGTAAACTGTTAAATCTACTGAAGCTGCACAAGTTGTTGTTGAGCAACTTGTAGAAGAACCACAGTAAACCACTAAATCTACACCTGTTGTGGTGAGTGAAACATTGGTACAAGACCCTGCAATTCCTGCAATAGTTTAGAGGGAAGAACAGTCTACTGTTAACCCTGCTGATGAGCATATAAGTCAGGGGGAACCAAGTGTTGTGCCAATGGAGGTAGTAGGGACCAATATTCAATCTGAGCAACCTACTGACCTTCATGCATCTATTGAAGATACTCTGAATTTGCTTGTTGGGACCTTTGGAGGTCATCAAGCTCACCAAGTCGCTCCCAGAAAGTCCTTCATGCCTTTTGAAAGACATGTGAAGAAGAAGAAGAATGAAGAATTTATGGATCCAAAACTTCAGCAGGTGGCTGACTATTTTCAATGGAAGTTTGGATTCTACAAGAGACAAAAGCCTGATGCAGAACCTATGACAGACTTTGAAGAATGGGCTTTTGAAAAGTTGGGAGTGGAGAATTTGTTGGAACTTGTTGATACCTCTTTGTTACAGTCAAGATTGATGGATATCTTTGAAGATCAACAAAAAGAAGAGGGTATCAAGTTCAGGGACCCCAGAGATGACAATGATGATTCATCATCATCATCTGATTCTGGAGGTGATTATCCATCAGGTCCAGGAGGGACCAGTGGGACTTCAATGTTAATTGATCCTACTGAAAGGCAGTCTGCTAGTACCGGACAGTCTACTGAGAGACAAATGGATGAAGATATGGAGAATCTCACCATTGATGAGATAGAGGCACAAATGAGGGAATAGATGGTGGTGCAACCAGAATGGTTGGTGAGATTGATGATATGTTTGTTGTTGAACATACTGATCAACCTGAGGATCAGCAAAATGTAGATTTGGATGATTAGAGGGTTACTGACAACAGTGAACCTAGTGCCAGTTCAGAAGACTCAATTCAATATCAAGATGGATTTGACACTGAGGACACCCTGACCAAAGCTGTAAATTTGCTAAGAAGGATCACTGATATGGGGAAGTTTCAACAAGAAAGTATGGACATTTTCCCTGATCAAGTTGTTGTGGCATTCATTGCACAAGATCCAAGAGTTGAAGAGGAGGTGCAGTTCTTTGAGGATCAAACGGCACTGGACACTGAGTTGGAACAGGAGAGTGCAGTGTGCTTTGGGTTACAAACAAGACACTGACACAAAGTTGGAACCAGATTTGGGTTTGGAGGAAACTCATGTTGTCTCAGTACAGGCTGCTATAGTGGAGCCTACTGGAGACAAAGCCACTGTAGGGAAAGTTAGTCAGTATGCTGCTGTTGTTGATGAGGAAGAACAGCTGCTGGACTATGATTACGGTGATGAAAAATTTTAGATTGAAGGATCAACTGATGAAGAACCAGTGATTGAAGAACCCACAATTCATCCTATTCTGGAAGAGTACCAAGGACCACACCCTGCTGGAAGGGATATGAGTTATGATGTGGTGATCAACAATCAGTGGCAACAATATAATGTGTAGGAGCTTGCTGATGGTACTGATGGAAGAATGACTGGTGGGGTGCCAGTAGAAGTGTTGAATGAGTTGAGGACTGTTAGGAATGACATGCAACAGTTAAGAACTCAACTGGATAGACAAGAACAAAGATTTGAAGAACTGATGAAGCTGGTGAATGACAACAGACAATCTACTGAAACAGTTGCTTCAAATTTCACATCTACTCAAAATGCTGTTAATGATATGATGCTAGATGTGAGGGGAATCAAGCAAGGAAATACACTGAAGGAAAAGTTTTTGAAAGACCAACTTACATCTATTCATCAAAAACTTGACAAACTTGCTGAAACTCCTAGACCTGCTGAGCCTGCTGCTACACAACAAACTGGTGTACTTGATCTTAAACTTACTGAGAGGATAACCCTGCTGGAGCAAACAATGCAAGGAAGGATCACAACAATTGATACTAGGACTGAAATCATTGAGAGTCAACTTAACAACCTAGTAATCACTCAGGAGAGTGTGCATGGCCTGCTGTCCCGTTTTGTTGATGATGTCAATAAGGGGGAAGAGGGTCAAACAGCTGTAGCAAAAGAGGCTGCAAGAATTTTCCATAAGAAGAGATGGGAAGCTGATACTAATGCATATAGGGAACCTGCACTTGGCAGACTTCCACTTACAGATGAACTTCTCAAACAGTACAAGAATGTGTATAATAACAGAAGGAGACCCTATCATGACAAGGGATTTCATGAAGGTCTAAACTCATTTTTGAGTTTGAAATTTTGGGAAGCTAGAGTGAAAGCCATGAGGGCATCCAAGATAGGTGGAAGAGGTGGAAGAAATGGAAGAGGTGGTAGAGGTGAAAGGAGTTTCCCTACCACAAAGGCAAAGGAATAACTGAAGGAGTTTAAGGAAGTTTATATGAGGTTAGGCTTCAGGGTTAATCAGATAAATCTTACACTTCCTGAAGCATGGCACTGGTGGAAACAACTGAACACTCATATCAACTTCACTCTGATTGAAAATGACTGGATGAGAGATGATTATTGAAATCAGAGCCTATCAAGAGCAAGTTGAGAAAGCAAGAGAAGAAAGAGAAAGAAGACAGTTGATCAGCATACTTATCTGTTATCTTTGCTGATGCTAGACTGTAATAATTTTGAACAAATGTTTATAATGAAAGACGACCAAATTTGTTATGTTTTTGTTTTCAATCTTTTTGCTTTGCTGTTAGGTGAGGGTATTGGCATCATCACCAAAAAGGGGGAAATTGTTGGACTTATTTTTATGTTTTGATGATGAGTGCCAGACTAGCTATTATAGTGCAAAGGCAAAAAGATGTCTAGATCAAATGTATAAGTTTATTAGAGTTTGATCTTTGTATAGGTTTGATCAAACAAGCACTGTAATGGTCAGCTGATTCATATCAGCAGACTGGTCTATATCAGTAGGGTAGATAGGTCAGTAGACTAGTCAGAAACCAATGAAGACTCGAAGGTCGAGGGCTCAAACTCAGTAAATGAAGGCTAAGGGATCAAACTTAGTGATTAAAGTCAAGGATATGGAATCAGACTTTAGGCAAGTCTGTGATGACCTAAACTGACTACATATACCTTGTGTAGAAGGTCTAAGTTCCTTAAGTTGGATGGTGATTGGAACTTAGTTATTTGCAAAAAGGTGTAATCTAACTTCACAAATAAAAGTTAGATAAAAGAAGTCTGCTGCATTGTGTTCTAAACACAGCAAATAATTATTCAGCAGACTGATAGGTATTACAGCAGACTGATGAACCTGCTAATAATATACCTCGATTAATTCAAGATTACATTGGAAGATTACATGGAAAATGACAGCTATCAACCTCTGACTTATCAAACAAATCAGTGGTTGAGATTAAAAGGACGTTGGGATGATTCGGGATTTTATCCAATGGATATAAGTCAAGGGTGGATGATCGTGATCGCATGTCAAAAGGATTCGACAAAGGTCACCCTATGAATAGTGACAAAAAGCAAGTCAAATGGGACACAACCAGGAATGGCTACATTTGAATTTTCAAATACAAGTCACATGCATTCCTACCTATAAATAGAGGACTTCCAACTCAGAAAAAGATGATGATTGATGAATGATTTAAGAGAAAAATATAAGAGATAATTCTGAGCTGCAAAAACACCCTGCTGAACCTACTGATCTTAAAGCTACTGATCCAGAGAAAATCTTCAAGTGTATTCTGTATTCAAGCTACATCAAGTTTACACACTTGAAGACTGCAAGTTGCTGATTATATCATCCTAATCAAGCTGCTGCAACTGAATCATTTACTTGATTCAATCTTTATTTTACAAATAACCTGCTGAAGACAGTGAAGCATCTGTTGGGTGTGAAAGACTGTTGTTTGTGGTGGAGCTAGTGAAGAGGCAATCCTACCATTCAAGGACCACTGGAAGACTTTGGAGCAGCAATCCTACCTGTTCCAAGTTTTCAGTTTGTGAAGCCATAGTTATTGGTCAAGGACAAGCAACTTAGGAATCTTTGTAACAGCTACATCAAAGATCTCTAGTGAATTACCTCCAACATCACAGGAGAAGAGTGGGCTGACAGGATTACACCACCTGGAACCACTATAAAATTTGCCTACTTACTTCCTGCACTTACATTCTGCATTTAGTTTACTATACACATCAACCTACTGAATCTAGCAATTGAAATCACACACAGACACTACTGAGCATCTAATACTTAGTATCATATTTAACAACAAGTAATAAGGCTTAATTTTTGATATAATTCCGCTGCACAAATTCAGTAAACTCAACTGTCAAGTGACTCACGTGTATCAAAGAGTTATCGAGGTATCAAGCAGATTCATCGAGGTATCGCAAGTCTTTGAAGTTCTTGAGTTTCTTAACTCCAAAAGTTTTAAGTGTTAAGTTTATTCAACCCCCCCCCCCCTTCTAAACTTAACCAAAGACTTTTCAAGGGACCAACAACCTTAATTAAATTGTAGCTTCTACTTCTTGCTATGTACAATGTACTTACCTCAAATACACATTTATTTATGTGTTTGGAGGAGAGAAGACGAACAGGTAAATCTGGAGTTTGAGGAGGACTTTGATGCCGACATTTAAAGACGCCGAAGTTGAAGAGTTCATTATTTCATGTTTTTACCTATTTTATTAGACTTGGAGTTTTGTTGGAAACCTTGTATTTTTCATTTAGTATTTTTGGAGGATTCGTACGATTGGTTTTCATTTTATTT
This sequence comes from Gentiana macrophylla, assembly GCA_026214975.1. NCBI lineage: Eukaryota > Viridiplantae > Streptophyta > Magnoliopsida > Gentianales > Gentianaceae > Gentiana > Gentiana macrophylla. Next base: position 29,204,684 of record CM047808.1, read on the forward strand.
ATTCTCCCAATGTAATAAATGTTACATTTCTATCTTTAGATATTGAGTTTTCTATTCTTGGTTGGTTGAAAAAAAATTACCAGAGTCTTCTTACTTCCGTTTTTCTTAACTCGATACGACGTAGTAGAGGCTTACATATAAAGTGAAATTTATTTTATTTATACGTGCCGAACGTTCTTTTTCTGGATAATGACTCAGTGTCTGGGAACGGGGCGTTATAGTTGGTATCAGAGAGAAGCGTCTTTTAGGCTTCCATTCTTTTAAGATAAGTATTCTTTAGACCTTTTAGTAATGTTCTGGTTTTTCTTTGATCATCAGGATGGTGTTCACTAGAACTGGAGCGGGTCCATAAGTTTCAGGAGTACATCGTGAGAGTCCAACCCCAGTTGTAGGAGGTGGCTTTGTGAGGAGGAATCCTTCACCTCTTCCGAGCCCCACTCCACCCCCACATACTGCGACCCCCACACCACAATCTCAGCGGAATCTGTCACCACGACCACGGCATAATCCTACACCACGACCTCAACCAAGGTACAACTACATCTATGGAGAACCCAAGGAAGCACCCATGTCACCGTAGTAGGAGACATTCCACCGGTTTACGTACCCTAGCAACCAACATATACCCGCCACCAGTCAGTGTATATCCTCCACCGGTAAGCCACCCTTCTCCACCAGCTTTCCACCATCAACAACACCAGAACTTTTATCCACCACCAGTAGGTCCTACCCCTCGACCTACAATACCCCTTTCACCCCGTTTTGACCATCAACAAGGCATTGGTTACCCACCCTACGGTTTCTATCAACTACCACCATACCAGCAACAACCTTACCAGCAAGAGATACCTTTTAGATACCAACCAGTTTCTCCCGTTAGACCAGTTTTTGAGCAAGCACCATGATGTAAGTCAACCGAATGATGCGTTTTTATCCCAATTCTTAAGCTTTTAGTGGCGCTTTTATATCAAATCAATGCAATTATGTGATGAATTAGATCAAGAGTTGTAAATATGTTGTAATTAATTAACCTCGTAAGTTTAGGCTTTTATGCCAAATTTTGTTAACAGAATTACACGAGGTATCGTTGTTGGCTTTATTTTGCAGATACCCAGGTTAGATACGAGTTTTGGAAGATCTTGGAACAACCCATTAAGCTTTAGAAAGGTTTCTTGTTAAAGAAGTTAGAGAATCAAGCTAAGAGTAGAATGTCGGCGCACGCCGAGTGCATAGTCGGTGGACGCCGGATTTTGACAATTGAGAGCCTGAGCAGCAATTAATGAGTCTGACACATCCAACTACCTGTCAGAAGTCGGTGCACGCCGAGTGTATAGTCGGCGGACGCCGAAAGTACCGGATTTCAAGTTTTAAAGCTTATTCTTGACTTCGTTTCAAGTTTTAAAGCTTTTTCTCTATCTTGAAGGAACTTCCACTTTCAAGGCCCATCTAGCCAAAATTATCATAACTTTAGCTCTTAATTTGCAAGTGTAAACATTAAGAATTCTTGTTTTGACTCCTTGGATGAATTATAGTTGGAAAGGTTTGTAGCTCTTGGGATACACTCACTCTATTGGAGCTTCTTGAAGGTTAAATGAAAGTTTTCCTTTTTCAAGTTGATAGCTTGTGATTGGGATAATTCTAATCCTTTACTTTGATTAATTGTTTTTATGGTTATGAACTCTAACCTTGACATGTTTGGGCTCATAACTATGAGTGGCTAGTTTCACACTAGCCAAGATAATGTGAAGTGAAGATGGATTCTTTTGATTGTGAATGAGTTGGTAGTTTTACATTTGAGTCTCTTGTAGTGTTGAACCTTATTTTACTTGATAACGTCAATAGCAATCTAGGAAGTAATTAACCGTAGTTTGCACACACACTTGATAGAAACCAAAAGGATATATTGAGTATGGGAAAGAAGTAGAAGGATCGGAAGGTAAAACCGACCTTAAGTGGAATTTGGTTTCTTATCCGAGGGCAGCTTAGGCTTGTGTTCAAGTGCATATCATGTTGAATCATTAGACTAAGGGTGCCTAAGTCAAGGAGTAGACATAGAGTGATCTCATGCATTCGAAAGAAGGGGGATTGCTAGTCTAGGAACACACCGGTTCACGCTCTTGAGCATTTTAGGGAGGAAGGTAGGTAGCCAACTCTATCATAGTCAATTAAAGTCTGTTGGATCAAAGCATTATCTTTGTTAGTTCCACATTTCAATTGAGTGTAGTCATTTTAAGCATCATTTATCTTATACAAAAAATAAGACTTGGATCGAGAATCTGAACCTAATCCGTGGTTAACCAACAAACTCCTTGTGGGATACGACCTTGACTCACCAACTAGGCTACAGTTGACCCGGTACACTGCCGGTTAGACTGAACACCCAGTAGGGACACGTCAAGTATTTTGGCGCCGTTGCCTGGGAGTGTAACGGTTAATACTTATATTAGCTTAAGATTTTCGAGCAAAGGTCAAGTTTTTTCTGATTTCTTTTCTATTTATTTCTTTGGTGCTTACCACTTGGTAAGTTTCCAAGTGCGTTATCGTTTTCTTGTTGTTTCACTTTTGTAGTTGATGACTCGGTCCCGAACCGGTAAAGCTCCACTTACTCCATATCGTTTGGACATTAACACATACGAAAGACAATTGAGAGCTGAGCATAAAGTTGGTCAGTCTAGTGGAGAATCACTTGGTGAAGAATCATCCCGATACTCATCGACTCGAGAAGAGATGGCGGAGAATCTTGAGAATGCACAAATTGAACCTCATCCTGAAGATCCCAACCCCCAACCAAATCCCATTAATCAAGGCCAAAACAACCGGAATAACCAAAACCAAAACCAAAACCAAAATCAAAACCATAACCGAAACAACCCACCTTTGAGACCTCTTTGTGGTCAACCTTTGAGAAGGAATGCACCTAATGATCCTATTAGGTTACCCAATGAAGGAGCGAATAATTCTGAAGTGACAGGGCATCTTTTTGGATTGATTGATACCAAATTCCAATTCGCAGGAGAAGATTTTGAGGATCTACACTATCACCTCTATTCAACTCAACTAAGAGTCATGGAATTCAGAAGGAGTTGACAAGATTGTCCATGTTTCCGTACTCTTTGACAGGGAAAGCCAAGGAATGGTTTGTATGCTTACCCCACCATTCATTAGCTACGTGGGATGAGGTGCAAAATGAATTTTTAAAGCAATATTTCACACGTAGAAGGAATTTGAAGTTGAAGGTGGCAATAGCAAATTTTGCACAAGGACCCGATGAAACTTTAGGGAGTGCATGAGAGAGATTCAAGAAGTTGTTGAAAGCTTTCCCCGATCACGGTTACCCATTCGACACACAAATCTAACTTTTATGTAGACAATTGAAGACATAATCGTGTTCTAATATTGACCACGCATGTGGAGGATGTTTAATGTCGTGCAATGCTCAAGAAGTCTATGATGCTATAGAGAGAATTGCAAAGAATCATCAGATGTGGGAGGCCGGATCGAGCACAAGAAAGGTTAGTTTTACGGAAGGATCAAAGGACTACTCGGAGCTTTTAGAGAAGATAGATAAGTTGTCAAAGAAATTTGATAATTTTCAATCAAACAAGAGGATGGAAGGAAATTTTTTGATTGATAGCAAGAGAAAAAATATGTATGGCAATGATGATGAACTATCTTTTGACATGGAAGAGCCCGGTGATTTACAAGCGGAGGAAGTAAGCTTTATGCAACAACACCGGAATCTAAACAATGCATATTCTAACTCTTTCAATGCCATTAAGCGAGATCATCCGAACTATCATTGGAATGAGAACACATACAAGCAAGGACAACCACCATTCGCTCCACCACCACGAACTTCTTACAATTCCAATATAACACACCAAAGCCACCAAGGCAATGCCTCAACTCAATCACCAAACACTCGTTCTTACCCTCAACCCACTACACAAACTATCCTAATAACCGAGAGTTCGAACCAAGCATGAGAGGGTAGATATGACAACACTTTAGATAAACTCCTGGGAGTGGTTGCCACTCAAGCTCAAAATATGGAAAGTGTGATGACTTCACCTAGTGCAGTCACCAAGGATATGGGAGTGTTGAAAATGGCTATGAGTGGGCATGATGTGAGAATGAAGACGATTCAGGAATCCATGAGGAATGTGGAAGAACACATGAGTAGAGATAGCGAAAGGCATCACAAGGAAGTCAATGTTATCTGTACTAGAAGTGGAAAACTTAAGGTGGTGGTGATTATTTTGGAGTTGGACGGAGTGAAGTTGAAGAAGATTTGGATGAACCATTCTATGATACACCCGAATTAGAAGGAGAGAATGTAGAGAGTGAAGATGAAAGAAGAAGAGAACATGACGAAGAAGAATATGTGATTCTCGAATTTCTGAGCCGGGAAAGACATGTGAAAGCGGACAGTGATGATAAAGAAGGTATGAATGAAGCAAGGACTTGGAGAAGTTTGAAGAATCCCCGTTTGAGTGATGCATGGACATTGTTTGAGGGCTGTCATATAAGGGATGAAGGAAATCTTGAAAACCGCCGCACGCCGAATTTGAGACATCACATAAATTGTTGGAACAGAGAGTTCGGCGTTTCCATTGGGGGACGCCGAGGTGAACCCTGAAAAACCAGCGCACGCCGAAAGAGGAAAATTCACTCTTTTGAGAAGGCCTGAGAACAAACAACACAAGGATGATTCATGGAAACCACTTGATGCACAGAGATTTGAAAAAGCTTACCCATCATCATCGGCCAAGGGCAAAGGTAAGGAAGGTATGAATCCCAATCCTAATTCTATTGATCTTGAGCCATTACCTTACCCACCTAAAGAGCTAGTTAAAAAGATGCAGGTAGATAAAAAGTATGTACAATTTCTAAAAACTTTTAGCCATTTTACGGTTAACATACCTGTCATCGAAGCCTTAGTGAATATGCCTGTTTATGGGAAGTTTCTCAAAGACATTCTTTCTAATAAAAAGTGTCTTAATGAATATAAGAATGTGATTTTAAACGAAGAATGCTCTGTCGTGTTACAACACAAGCTACCTCCTAAGCAAGAAGACCCCGGGAGTTTCACTATCCCTTGTGAGATTGGAGGCTTCTTGTTTAAGAGGGTGTTGTGTGATCTTGGTGCAAGCATTAATCTAATGTCTTATGAGGATTATGTCAAGTTAGGAATTGGGGAATTTAAGAATATGGAGATGACTCTCCAACTTGCAGATAGGTCCATCAAGCGTCCAAAAGGAGTCATCGAAGATGTATTAGTCAAAGTTGATAAGTTCTACTTCCCCGTGGACTTTGTAGTCATGAAAATGGAATCTGGCTATTCTACACCCCTCATTTTGGGTCAACCTTTCTTAGCCTTCAATGTTTTAAAAGCTATGAAGCATCCATATACTTTGCATGATTCTTGTTATTTTGTTGAAACTATGTCTCCTATGTATTTGGAGGAAACTAATGTGCAAGAATTCGAGGATAGACTGGAGGAGTGCTTGTCGTGTTCCATCTATGAAGCAGATGAGGAAGATGATGAGATGCATGAGGAATTATTTCATTTGAATGCAGGAGGAGATTTTGTCAAACAACCATGGCATAAGTTTTTGGAGTTGGAACTCACAGGGCCAGTGCTAAAGCCCTCAATCATTGAACCACCGAGAGATCTTGAGTTGAAACCACTTCCCTCTAATCATAAATATGCATTTCTTGAAGATGATGAGTTACTTCCTGTTATTATTTCGTCGTCACTAACCATTTTGCAGGACGATAAGCAGTTGAGAATGCTCAGAATGCATAAGAAAGCGTTTGGATGGAGTATTGCAGATATACGAGGCATCAGTACCGAGATTTGTGTGCATAAGATCATACTCAATGATGATGTGAAGCCTTGTACCCAACCACAACGCAGATTGAATCCACATATGCAAGAAGTTGTCAAGAAGGAAGTGATTAAACTTTTGGAGATGGGTATAATTTTTCCAATATCGGATAGTGAATGGGCGAGTCCAACACAAGTGGTACCGAAGAAGGGAGGTTTAACAGTAAAGGAGAATGAGAAACATGAGTTTATCCCGACAAGAGAAGTGACTGGATACCGCATGTGCATTGACTTTTGGAAACTGAACGACCACACTAAGAAAGACCATTGTCCACTCCCATTTATAGTGAAAATGTTGGAACGACTGAGCGGACACAAATTCTACTGTTTCCTAGATATTTATTCAGGGTACCTACAAATATTCATTGCAGCAGGAGATCGGGAGAAGACAACTTTCAGTTGTCCCTATGGCACATTTTCTTATAAACGCATGCCATTTGATTTATGCAACACACCAGACACATTTCAGAGATGTATGATGGCTATTTTCTCTGATGTGGTAGAGAAATTTATGGAGATATTCATGGATGATTTCAGTATATTTGGAGATTCTTTTGAAGAATGCCTGAATCATTTGGAGAAAGTTTTACAGATATGTGAAGACACCAACTTAGTTTTGAACTGGGAGAAATGCCATTTGATGGTATCAAATGGTATAGTGTTAGGTCACAGAATTACTGAAGAAGGGATGGAAGTTGATAAAGCAAAAATCGAAGTGATTGAGAAGCTAGCACCGCCAGTTAATTTGAAGAATTTAAGAGGATTTCTTGGAAATGCAGGTTTATATAGATGCTTCATTGCGGACTTTTCAAAAATAGCCAAGCCTCTTAGTCATTTGTTAGAGAAGGATACACCTTTTGTATTTGATAGCGAATGCATGGAAGCTTTTGAAACATTAAAAAAGAAGTTGATAAGTGCACCTGTCTTGGTTGCACCAGATTGGTCCATGCCATTTGAATTAATGTGCGATGCAAGAGATCTAGCAGTTGGAGAAGTACTAGGGCAACTCCATGGAAAGATTTTAAAGGCAATCTACCATGCCTCACACACCTTGACTTCGGCTCAAGTGAATTATGCCACAACTGAGAAAGAACTACAAGCAATAGTGTTTGCTTTGGACAAGTTCAGATCTTATCTAGTAGGTTCCAAGGTGATTGTACACACAGACCATGCAGCGTTGAAATACTTAGTAAGCAAGAAGGATGCGAAGCCACGACTGTTGATATGGATTTTGCAGCTGCAAAAATTTGATATCACCATTATGGACAAAAAATGTAGTGAGAATATAGTTGCAGATCATCTGGGCAGGTTGGAGAATGTGGAAGAAGAAGGGAAACATAGAGAGATTCAAGACACCTTCCCGGATGAGCAACTCATAGTAATTGACACCCCACCGACATTGCAACTTCTTAATGCTGAGCCAGAGCCAAAAGAGAACTCGCCATGGTTAGGTAACATTGTAAATTATTTTTCTTGTGGGTATATTCCCCCTTCCTGGACATGGCAAAAGAAAAAAAAATCTTTCATGACTTGAAATTTTACTATTGGGAGAAACCAGATCTATTCCGGAGATGTGCCGATGGCATAATCAGACGATGTGTCCCCGATAGTGAAATTTCTGGTATACTAGCCTTTTTCCATGGAAAGAAAGTTGGTGGACACCATGGAGGATGGAAAACGGCATATAAATTTTTTCAGTGCGGCTTTTATTGGCCATCCCTTTACAAAGATGCATACCGTTTTGCTAAGTCTTGTGAGTCATGTCAGAAGTGGGGAAATGTCTCCAAGAGACATGAAATGCCCTTGCAACCTATTTTAGAATGTGAACTATTTGATGTTTGGGTTATAGATTTCATGGGGCCATTTCCAAATTCCTTTGTAATCAGTTTATCTTAGTGATGGTAGATTATGTTTCAAAATGGGTTGAAGCCCTAGCCCTACCCACCAATGATGCCGGAGTGGTGATGAAGTTCCTTAAAAGAACATCTTCATGAGATTTGGTACTCCTCGGGCAATCATTAGTGATTGAGGCTCACTTTTGTAATCGACCATTCACTAAACTTATGGAGAAGTACGGTGTAAAACATAAGATTGGATCGCCTTACCACCCACAGACTAGCGGTCAGGTGGAGGTATCGAACCGAGACATAAAGAGGATTATTGAAAAGACGGTTGATACCAACATTAAGACATGGTCAGTGAAGTTGGACGATGCATTGTGGGCACCGCGTATAAAACACCGATTGGTTGCTCACCATATAGACTAGTCTTTGGAAAGTCATGTCACCTTCCTGTTGAGTTAGAGCATCGAGCATATTGGGCTATTAAATTCCTCAACTTTGATCCCACAAGTTTTGGAGAACATCGGTTGCTCCAACTCAACGCCCTGGAAGAATTTCATTTAGATTCTTACGAGAACTCTCGCATCTCTAAGGAACGCATGAAGACCTTTCATGATAAGAAAATCTTCCGTCGTGAGTTCTATGTGGGTGATAGAGTACTCTTGTACAATTCACGTTTGAAGCTTTTTCCAGGGAAGTTACAGTCTCGGTGGCGAGGACCATACACCGTGGTGAAGGCACATGCATCAGGAGCCGTAGAGTTGACAGATGGTGAGACGCCGTTCTTGGCAAACGGACATCAAGTGAAGATTTTTGTAGAAGGGGAAGGCGTTCCAAACGATAAGGAGGTCTTGTACCTCTTTGACCCTAATCAAGACTAAAGCCGTGCAGAGTCTAGCTATAGACTTTAAATTTAGCACCTTTTGGGTACTATCTTTCTTTTTACTTCTTAAGCATCATCTTTTGGTTTGATTTTGTGCTTACCTACTACGTGCTTATGTGAGTAATTGCTAATGGTATCCATGCACGATAATCTGTATAATTTCCATAAATTCTACCGTATAATCTTGTCGAGCAAACGACGTTAAACAAGAGAGCTACCACGAGGCAGCCCGTAATTGATAGTTTTGGAGCCAATAACATGTTAGGGAGAGTCTTGATAAGATAGAATGTGAATTTAAGTGAAGAGTCAACTAATGAGAAACCAGAGAGTTTCGGTGTTTCAGTATAAACACCGAGGGTGGATTCGGCGCACGCCGAATGTGATGCATATTTTCGTTTTTCATTCAGAGAGTTTCGGCATTCCATACCTAAATGCCGACAACCTTTTCGGCGTACGCCGACTGTGACGGTTCGAATTTTAAGACGGTTTTCAGCTTTTTCTTCGCGCCCATTGTTGGGGAGATTTTGCATCATTAAAACAAAAGAAAATTTATAAACCTATACTACCATGCAAAACTAACTCCTAACCGGCCGAATACCGGGTAATTGATAGTAGAGCGAAGTGAGTAAGGGGTCGATCCACAGGGAATTGGGATGTTGAATCTAATTTCACTAATTCCTTTCAATTGTTACTTAGGAAAAACGAATAAACGAAAGAACAAATAAAATAAACGAAAGAGAAATTAAAATAAATCTAACCTACGAAATAAAATAACACAACCTAAACTAAACTAAAGATACATGGGATCAAACAGTGCACAAACCAAGTGATTTCAATCCTAGTTCATCTCATGATTTTAATTCAAATTGTGGTTTCACCTTTACACGAGATACAAATCCCTAATTCCTTAGTGAATTTAATCTCAAGCTATGGATTCCTAATTCCTTAGTGAGTCCAATTTATAAATCTCTCATCTTCCGAATGTTGAGATCGATTTACCAAACAAAACTCGGTGTAGATTCAGGTTAACTCTCGTATTTTAGAATCTAACAACCTAGATAATTAACCAATTAATTTGTCACATAATTAATGATTAAAGATCCTATCTTTCTATGGTGATCTAGTCTACGCAACTTCCGTATGTTGTAAACGTATCAATAGCAAACTGATCTCTCGATCTAATTCACATCATAGCATCAAAATCATAGAACGATACAAAATAAATTAAAGATCATAAAAACGAATAAGGACTGAATAAATTAAATAAATAAACTCACGTAGTTTGGTACATGATTGAATCCATGAATCGAAAAACGGAAGAAAAACTACATCCTAATCTAACCCGGATCACCCGAGCACAAGGCTCGGGTGACCGGCCTTGAAAGCCAAGTTGGCCGCTACTTTGCTGTGATATGCGGCTGAATGTAAATAATGAATTATGCGATGATTTTAAGGTAAAGGCTGCTCTGCTATTTATAGAATAAGCTAAGGCGGCTGGAGTAATGTTTTAAGTCGGTTGGGCTCAATGCGGCGGTGGACGTTCGTTCTACATGCTTGGACTCAAACTTCTAAAATTAATATCTTGAGTTGTAGACCTCCAAAAATTATGATCCGAATGTCATAAAAAAGCTCTCGGAAAACTCTACAACTTTCATTAAGGACTCTTCTTCAGAAAACGCCTTTTTGATTAGCCCGTCGTATTACGAGTCGTTTTCGGGATTTTCCCAAGCTTTATTTCATCTTCATCCTCTCGTATCTCTTTCTTTCCACTTTAATCTTCAATCAAACATCATTTAGACCTCTTCCATTCCACATTTGTGCACCTAAAAGATGACAAAACCGAGCAAAACGTAAAACCATACAAAATAGATAATAAAACCACGATATTTACTCGATTTTGCATTTTAACTATTCAAAACGTCATTTGCTCAATTAATCGATTATAAGCTCGAATTCTACGAAAAACATCCATATATGGGGAATATTGATATAAAATATATCCTTATAAAACACTACAAATTGACCCTTAACAACTCCCCCACACTTATCTTTTGCTCGTCCCGAGCAAAACAAAATAAAAATCAAGCTCGAGACAAATAAACATCTATGCAAATATAAAACATATTTAATACTTTAGAAATTCACCCACGTGAGTGTGTGCATAGCCATAGTAAACTTCCACTAACTCCACACTTGAAATTGATTCAAGCAAAACTAGCCAACATCCTATTTAAATTAGACATATAAAAACGATTATAACATGCACCTCACAAAACATACAAACCCTGAAAAAAAATAATAGGGTGCATTTAAAATATTTCCGACATACTTAGAGGATAGTCTCTACAACATATCTTTCAGTTTATACTGGGGATAAGATCGACGATAACTAAGTCTTTCGTTTAATTCATATCACTATTCTCATAAGTTGATTTAATTATTTCTCTTAAACACACATCAGAATGAGCTATTGCCCTCATAGCAGAATAGGACATTTCCCGCTAATCCCCTACCTACTCCAATCATAAGGAAGCTTTTTCTAACTGTCGTGAGCTTTTGGTCATCATAGTGGAATAGGACATTCGTGGTATGACCTACCTCACTCAAATCATCGACCAGCTTTCGACACACACATTTATAATTTAAAACAACTTCACTTATTCACTACTTTTTAAAAGCACAATAGTTACGTGTCATTTATCACATTCAAACCTTCAGATATTCACAGTATGTCATACTTTAGCTCTAAATATAAACTATTAAAATTTTCAAAATTCGTATGGAAGCAAAGAATCATGCGATAATCATAAAAAATCTCTAATCAAATGGGTATGGCTTAAAAACATAGCTCATCATCTACTATGGCACGTGAAAAATAGTGTCGGGTGAAACAACTAAAATTACTAAATATACAGAATATAGCAAAAATGATATAAACTCAAGCAAAGATATGCCTTTGTCTACTCGGGATATAACAAAAAATTTGAAAATTAAGCACTTTTCATAGAAATACTAAAAATATGAGCAAACGAAAGTAGACACATAAATCATCTATCCCTTCCCCCACACTTAGATTGCAACTTGTCCTCAAGTTATACAGAAATAATAAATTAGAGAACTTAGGTGATTGGATCTTTGGCAATTCGGAAAAAATCGGTAAAAACCAAAATTGTGCAGATAGCTCAAGAGATCGTGGAGCATCACAGGACAACTGAATTCATCGTGAAAGTGCACAATAGCTATCAAAAAGTGTCCTGCATACTTGATCAGTGCAAAAAGAGTCTACGGGGAAAAAGAAAAGATTACATATATAAAGCACATGGAAAAGGAGATATAGAGATATTTCAAATTAAGCTCACATAAAGATGGAACATATACATGGAACATTACACAACAGTAGGCTAGGTGCAACTACATGAAAATATACTACAATGCAGCCTACATGATATGCAATCCTAAAAATAAAATAAATAAATTACGACAGTGCTCAGTGAGAGCAAGTTGAGAGGACAACCCTACAGTGACTACGGCCCGTGCAGAATCAGAAAAAAAAAACGAGGTAGTATTACGGAAACCGACAATTAACTACACTCAAGAAAAATAAAAGAAAAATAGAAAAACAATGCAACTAGATGACATGCAACTAAATGATATGCATCTAAATGATATGCAAAAATAAAAGAAAATAAAAGAAAGAAAACTTGCCCACTCATTTGCAACACGACATGTATATAATAAACGTCTACCAAATAATGACAGGTTACGATAACCGACAGTGTTGTTCATTACTTGCAGTGTAGACGCGCTTTAAGACTCGTAAAAAGTGATAGCATTATGGAAAACCAACGATTAGCTATTCTAACGGATATAACTCATAAGGTTTCCATCGTAGCAACGGAAAACCGGCGATTACTACCCAAATGAGTTATAAAAATAACAAGGAAGCACATAAGTCTCAAAGCTCACAAGATTCATCACGGTATGTAGCATACGGAAACCGACATTAGCTACTAATTAACACGAAGACCGGTTATAGCATACGAGAACCGATAAAGAACTATAACTTGCATAGATGAATCATGTATAAGGAATAAGATCATTTACTTAGCATGAATTCATAGATGGAAAGGTATAACATTCATATTCGGACATCTATGTAAAAAAATAAATAGGCCACAGATGCTCGAATGTAAGCAATCCATACTAAATAAAAGCATTAGGAATGAGATCAAGAAAAACTGGACTACGAATCGGCGTCAAAGACAACAGACGGGCGTTCACCTCAAAAACTGAGCTTTGGACGGCGTTCAACCAAAACAAACGCTCGCTTGACTTGAAAACCAACCGGACGGACGTTCCGAAAGCATAGACGCTCGTCTGGTCCTTTAAACCAGAACACAGTCGAAAATATTTGAACGGACGAGCGTCCAATACTTTCAAACGCTCGTTTACCTGCAGCTAAAGAACTGGACGGGCATTCACTAACTTGAACGCTCGTCCATACAACGAATACACGAGAGAGCAGGAAAACGCAGACAAACCTAAAAACTTAAAACACATATTAACACAGATCACAGCAGCCACTTTCAATTAAAGCACAAAGAGGTTAGATCCGAAAACACATAAACACATACTTCACGTTTAAACAAATCGAGTAAAAAACTTTTGCACATTCTTAACCTTATGGTCATCGAAACACGGCAAAATAAAAACTCTCGATTTGGTAAACGCTACTTTTATTAAAACGAAAAATAAACGTAACAAAATCGAGAAATAACAAGATCAGATTCAACATGACACCTATTCCCCGGCAACGGCGCCACTTTTGTTGGGGAGATTTTGCATCATTAAAACAAAAGAAAATTTATAAACCTATACTACCATGCAAAACTAACTCCTAACCGGCCGAATACCGGGTAATTGATAGTAGAGCGAAGTGAGTAAGGGTCGATCCACAGGGGAATTGGGATGTTGAATCTAATTTCACTAATTCCTTTCAATTGTTACTTAGGAAAACGAATAAACGAAAGAACAAATAAAATAAACGAAAGAGCAATTAAAATAAATCTAACCTACGAAATAAAATAACACAACCTAAACTAAACTAAAGATACATGGGATCAAGCGATTGCACAAACCAAGTGATTTCAATCCTAGTTTATCTCATGATTTTAATTCAAATTGTGGTTTCACCTTTACACGAGATACAAATCCCTAATTCCTTAGTGAATTTAATCTCAAGCTATGGATTCTAATTCCTTAGTGAGTCCAATTTATCAATCTCTCATCTTCCGAATGTTGAGATCGATTTACCAAACAAAACTCGGTGTAGATTCAAAGTTAACTCTCGTATTTTAGAATCTAACAACCTAGATAATTAACCAATTAATTTGTCACATAATTAATGATTAAAGATCCTATCTTTCTATGGTGATCTAGTCTACGCAACTTCCGTATGTTGTAAAGCGTATCAATAGCAGATCGATCTCTCGATCTAATTCACATCATAGCATCAAAATCATAGAACGATACAAAATAAATTAAAGATCATAAAACCGAATAAGGACTGAATAAATTAAATAAATAAACTCACGTAGTTTGGTACATGATTGAATCCATGAATCAAAAACGGAAGAAAACTACATCCTAATCTAACCCGGATCACCCGAGCACAAGGCTCGGGTGACCGCCTTGAAAGCCAAGTTGTCCATTTGCTTTCTTTGTGATATGCGGCTGAATGTAAATAATGAATTATGCGATGATTTTAGGGTAAAGGCTGCTCTGCTATTTATAGAATAAGCTAAGGCGGCTAATTTGGAGTAATGTTTTAAGTCGGTTGGGCTCAATGCGGCGGTGGACGTTCGTTCTACATGCTTGGACTCAAACTTCTAAAATTCATATCTTTAGTTGTAGACCTCCAAAAATTATGATCCGAATGTCATAAAAAAGCTCTCGGAAAACTCTACAACTTTCATTAAGGACTCTTCTTGAAAACGCCTTTTGATTAGCCCGTCGTATTATTACGAGTCGTTTTGGGATTTTCCCAAGCTTTATTTCATCTTCATCCTCTTGTATCTCTTTCTTTCCACTTTAATCTTCAATCAAACATCATTTAGACCTCTTCCATTCCACATTTGTGCACCTAAAAGATGACAAAACCGAGCAAAACGTAAAACCATACAAAATAGAAAATAAAACCACGATATTTACTCGATTTTGCATTTTAACTATTCAAAACGTCATTTGCTCAATTAATCGATTATAAGCTCGAATTCTACGAAAAACATCCATATATGGGGAATATTGATATAAAATATATCCTTATAAAACACTACAAATTGACCCTTAACACCCATTAACTCCTTTCCATTGGTTTTCACACCCCAAAACCCTCACTTTTCCCCAACAAACACTCTTTCATCTCCATAACTTCCCCTCCAACCCATTCCCTTCTCTTAATTTCATCCTCATCACTACCACACCAAAGATTTCTTCAATTCTTACAATTGGACAACTAAAAGTGCAAGAAAATTATTGGAGGTGTGCCACCCAAATTCCGGTCATCTCCATCTTTTCTGGTGGTCTAGGACAACAATGGTATGAACTTTGATGATTGACTCGAGATTGTTCTTTCAAACTTCCATTTTAATTATCTTTCGAGTAATTTTTGAGTTCCAAGTTAGTCTGTTTATCTAAAATTTGTTGTCCCGCACCACCAACCTCTTGTAGCCATGGAAAAATCTAGTAGTCAACCCGAAGCTAGGAAGAAACGGAAAGCCGGTCGTGTTAAGTCACCCCCTCCGTTGTCCACCAGAGTCATAATCTTACCCAATCGTGTCCTAACCAAGGTTGAGAAAGCCTGCAAGTTTTTGAGTTTTGCACCTGACGCTGCCACTAAGGCCTTTCGAACTTATTTTAAAGATCGTTCATTAATGATCGAAAGAGCCATTAATTTTACTGCGGTTAGTCAGGAAGTCAAGGACATCATTGCAAGAAATCATTGGGAAAGCTTAGCCAAGGAACGTACTGACCATTTTAACTCTACCTTGGTCGCCGAATTTTATTTTATGCTTACCACCATTGTAGTTGATGAGGGACATCCTGATGTAGGCTTTGTATCTGTTAGAGGTGCCGATATTCTTTTTTCACCAGAAGCCATTAACTCTTTCTTTGGTTTACCTCTTTTGTCCGATACACCTTTGTATGAGCAAATTTAGGAACTAGAATCTGGCCCCAAAACCTATGAGAAAGACGAAGAAGCAAAACATTTTCTTTGTCCCTCTGGTGCGTGGTTCCAAGGTCGTTTTAATTTTGGTAATGCCTCTAAGGATGTGAAAGTTATGAAACACTTCTTAACCTTTAATGTTCAACCATCCAGCCATGTTCATGCTTTCAATGTTGCAGACACCTGTCTTACTTACGCTGTCTTCAATAACTTGTTTGTCAACGTTGGTGAGATAATCTTTAGAAAGATCTTCGATTCTGCTCATCAAACGAATAAGACTAGGCTTGCTCCATTTCCTCATCTCATTTCCTCCATGTGTACTAATGAGCACGTTCTTGAGTTTCCCGGTGATATTTTGCTGCCACATTTTCATATTAAGATTGGTCCAGGTATCAGGGACACCCCTGAGCCCGAAGGCGAGCCACCGGATCCTTTCCTCCCGGAATGCACACGCATTGCTCGAACAGAGAGTTTCAGTAGGTTTTTAGATACGGAATGCGCACACATTCCATAAGGATGCGCATGTACTGCCCCCAGTTTTTAAATAAATGTTGTTTAAGTCTTTCAATAAGATGTTAAATGTTATAATATGATCTAATAACATTAAATAAACTTGAACAAGCCTCGATTGAGTTTCTGATGTGTTTGGTTCCGGCACCAGACGTACTCTTAAAGGGAGTTGAAGTTTAGGACAGTCGGAAGGGCATGAAAGGGCTTGTGATTTGATGAACTTGAGTTCATCAATGTTTGTGTACTTGATAGGTTGTAATGTCTATCTGTCTAAGTGAGGGAGTAGAGTTGATAAGGTGAGCTCTGCTTTGAAAACACTTAGGTGGCTAGTAATACACGATAATAATTACATAAGTATAATAAAAGCCAAAACGTCACTTATTCTCGGTTAGGCACTATTTCATATCGGCGATGTGATACGTCCATAAAAGGTGAACAACGCTACTGGCTCAAAAGGCTGAAGGGTAGTGGAGGAAATTCATGGGACGTATATGCCTACCGGGGAGATCCCGGGACTATCGGTGCTAATCACCGTAGTTGGCAAGTATATCTCGTGATGGATATTCATCATGCATAGTGTCCTTGAGTAATGATGTAACCAAGATAAGCTAAGTTAGAAACGTATAGTCATTACATTTCGATGGCCATGAAGTGAACCCTAGATTGAGTCGGTCTCACTAAGATAATCTTTTAATTGTAAACCTTAATTAAATTGTAGCTTATACTTCTTACTATGTACAATGTACTTACCTCAAATGCATATTTATTTATGTGTTTGGGGGAGAGAAGATGAACAGGTAAATCTGAAGTTCGAAGATGATTTTGATGATGACGTTTAAGGACGCCAAAGTTGAAGAGTTCATTATTTCATGTTTTACCTATTTTATTAGACTTGGAGTTTTGTTGGGAACCTTGTATTTTTCTTTTAGTATTTTTGGAGGATTCGTACGTTTGGTTTTCGTTTGATTTCTTTTCCCAATGTAATAAATGTTACATTTCTATCTTTAGATATTGAGTTTTCTAATCTTGGTTGGTAGAAAAAAAAATTACCCGAGTCTTCTTGCTTTCGTTTTGCTTAACTCGATACGACGTAGTAGAGGCTTACATATAAAGTGAAATTTATTTTATTTTATACGTACTAAATATTTCTTTTTCGGATAAAAACTCGGTGTCCGGGAACGGGGCGTTACATAAATTGAATGCAATAAATCAACATTTTTTGCTTATGTACAAAGAAAAAACATGAAACATGCATCTTCTTGAAATGCCGGCATGTGAAAATTCGGGAAACGATTAAAGCCTTGGGATCATATTGGGGAAATGATGTTAAACAATTAAAGCCCTCCAATTGGCGCAACTATGCAAGTTCAAGAATTTTTTTCTCGACCTAGAGATGGAATTTTGGAAGAAGTTTTGTTGTAAGTGATGAAATTGGGGGAAACGATATGGAAGGAGCAATTCCCGCTTATTGTGTCGGTCAATGTGGTGAAATGGGGTCAGCATGACTCCTCATAGCCATCGTGGCAGTCCCATAGCCTTTTTTTTTTTTTTTTAATTCCGGTACAAAACTACGACTAAAGTCTAAAATGGCCACAAGACCAACTTACATGACTATTTTGTAATTTTCCTCCATTAACCTATAAAAATATATATGAGTTCAATTATTGATTAAAAAAACAATATCTCAAAGTTATACTAAGTAATAAAAAACACATGTTAATTTTTTTTTACCTCAAATCAAAAAAATATGGTTAAGTCGATTATTCTATTGTGATTAATAATTTTGCTTGAACAATATTCCATGTGTTTATAAGTGTAAATTTAAAATGAGATGTTCATGTTATTATTATTTTTTCACTTTAAAAACAAAAAAGCATGTTTATATGTTAAATCGAGTGGACCCCATCCTTCAAACTAGGGGTGTAAACAAGCCGAGTCGAATTGAGTATTGCTCTAAACGATTCGAGTATTTTAAAATATTATCGAGTATGAGTTCGAGTACGAGTATTTCGAACTCGAGCTCGAGCTAAGATTCAAGGAAGTTTTACAAACTCGAGCCGAGTTCGAGTTTTGTATCGAGTTTATCGAGTCTAATAGGTTATGAAATTTAACTCAAAAATAATTTAAATATCACATGGTAAAAGCAAACAAATGTCATTTTGCGATGGTTAAAATATGAATTTTCTTATTAAAGATGCAAACAATAATTCATTGAGTCCTAAATAAGATTATCAATGCAAAGTATTTGATAGACAACATGATACAAAAGATATAAAATCAACGAAAACAATAGAATTTGACAACATAATTACAATCATTACAAATATAAAGATACATAAACATTTTATAATAATATATATGTATGTATATGTGTATAAATATTCATATATGCTTATATCAATATATATTCGAGCTTGCTTGCGAGTAGTCGAGTCGAGTATTGCATTGCTCAAGTATCGAGCATTTAATCTTCGAGTCGAGTCGATTTCGAATTCAAGCTAATTTAACCGAGTCGAATCGAGTTTTGGCTCGAGTCGATCTCGAACTACTCACTTAAAGAAATTTCTTCAATTCGTTCTGACCTTTACTTCAAACTGGCCTAGCCCCCCTCAAAATCCATGGGCCCGTGTTTTATATCATCGTGGCCAACGGAGGCTCTAGGATGTTTAAAATAGGGATCATGAATTCTTCAATTTTTTTTCTCTCTATCAGACGATTTAGACATAGGTTTGCACATTCAATTATACACTTCTAATTATGGGTCAAATAATAAAATAGTGGTTCAATACATAAAAAATAGGAAACCAATTTCACATATATAAGTGTTTACTAAAAAAATTCGATATTATTTATAACTAATATTTTGTTAAGGGCATTCCTTGCACCACCCATCACAAGGGTGTAGCCGTCCCTGTTCGTGGTACAATTTTAGGTCAATTTGTTTTACTTATACATAATTTTAGGTCAATTTGTTTTACTTATATATACTAGCGGGGGTTGCCGTGCAAGGCACAGCGATGAACGGCACTGGGATGAAATTATGATGAAACATATAATGACGAAGATGTAAGCGGAATGTGTCAAATAAGAAGATGGTATGTATTGTGTAAAGGAAAGTGCAAATTAAATGTTTAGAATGTAATTTAGAATGTTGAAATACATCATGAGACAGAAGTTGAAATAATGTATGAGACAAGAAAATCGGTTGGATCCATAAAGGAAAATGTGCTACTGCCAAGCAACATGGCATATAAAATGTTTAGAATGTATACATCTTCACAGCGGAGTATACATCTTTTTGGTGCTATTGTCATTGCTGCATTTAACATTAGAAAAGTAAGTGTTATATTCTTAAGGAATAAACATAACATGTGTGTAAGTAAAGGTAAATAAACTCTTAACATACATGTAAAGCATAAACAGAAAAATAAAAAAAAAAAAAAAAAAAAAAAAAAAAAGGCCAAACTACAGCAGGTAAGCTAAATCTTTACGACAAAACCTCATACAACAATAATTTTTTGTGTTAATAAAGGGGTTGGGCTTTGCCTTGCCCTTAGTCCTCAATAAGTTGAGTTAAATCCTAAAGCTGATTCTACCCTTTATCTGCAAAGACCTGGTGCAGACACACTGTAACAACTATTAACACAATACTAACAACAAAACAACACTACAATGCTAATCAAGTAAAACTAAACACTTTGTTAACTACTGAGCACATATATGCAGAAACCTAACAACAGGACACAAAGAAAACTGAGCAAGTACCACATAAGGCAACAAGTAATGTCTAAAAATGACAGTCATCACAAAGCAAACTACAAATAATGAATGGCAAGAGCTGAAAGCCCAGAAAGGAAAACTCAGCAAGGAGAATAAGTGAAATCAAAACCAAGCAATGCACCAGAAGAACAAAACACAAAAGAAGCTCAGTAAGAGCAACCCCAGATAATGAATAAAACTAAACACTGATAGTTAAGGTAGACCTAGGCATAAACAATCCATGCCTAAAGCTGGAAGGCAAAGGTACTAAAACAACAGAGCAGATACATCAACACAAGACAAGAAACAACATTTTAGAGGAAGAAGCACAGCATGACAAGAGCAAACAGAAAGATATACAAACCTGGTGTGGAAAAGAGCTTAAGTAGCAGCCAAGAACTGCAAAGATCACAGATAATAAGTAAGAAATCCTAAAGATGCACAACTACTAAAAGCAACAACACAACCAACACAACAACTAAAGACTACAAACAACAACCATAAGGAAGAAAACACAAAATGATGAGAGAAGAGAGTGGGAAATGTACAAACCTCGTATGGAAAAGTTTTGAATTAGCAGCCAAGAACTGCAATAACACAACATTTAAGTACATGTCTGAACATCCAAACCCACACTAAATATTATAGTAAATGTAGAAAGCAAAACAAAGTATGGTATTGTTTAAGAAGATTAAAGAAAAGATGATAGCTAGAGGAGGCATGCAGAACACAAAATACATTCTTAGACATTCGGTTCTTAAAAACGGAATGCATAGTAAATGCTAAAAAGAGAAAGGTTGTTCATATGAATGCAAGAGTATTAAATAGACATATTGAAAGCATCTCACCCAATCAAGAGAAGCGAACACAACAGAGAAGGTGTTAATGTGCAATAACTCTGTCTAGAGAAAGTGAAATATATATGAGCCAGACAATTGAGAAAAATGAGGATTTTACTCAATAGATATAAGCATGCAGTACTTTTAGAAGCAGATGTACAAATTTATTCTATAATCCGTTAGATAAAAGGGAGCTTTTTTTCCTGAACTCCTAAGAATTACAAATACACACATCTAAGAATACACCTAAGAAAGAAGAAACCCATAGGCTTGCCATATACAGAAATGAAAATCAAACTAAAAGAAACCCAAAAAAAAGCAATTAAAGAGTATAAATCTAGTATCTGTCATTCAAATCTTATGGACAATCCATCCATTATCTTGCATCATCCACGAGCAGCTGTAAAGTCGGAGCATTTTGTCAAACCAGAACCTTATCAAACTCTCCCAGCTGTACGACGACGGTAAAATGTCAGCTGAAATCAGTGGCGGAACAAGGAAAAATTTCGGGGTGGTCTTGGTATATAAACTGTAAAGCTAAAAAAAATCCGGGATAAAAAATAAAAAATGTTGGCAGTGGGATTTGAACTTACAACCTAGAATTATGGAGACTTTAAAGGGTTTGTTCTTAAACCACTAGGATATAAGGTCTTTTGTTCAAGAAAAAAGACACATAACATACTAATATTAACACTACTACTACTGATAATAAAAATTTGGGGGGCAGGACCATATGTGAGGGCACATGCCATTGGGGGGGAGGCAGCAGGCCCCGGGCATAGGGTGGGTCCGCCCCTGGCTGAAATGAGACCCGCCACCTTTAAACGTCAATAAAACCCGATATTGTGGTGGAGAATGAAGACGAAGCAGAAGAGGAGTGGAGAAGGCACCGACACCATATCCAAATGCAAATGAATCTGAAAAGACTTCCCAAATTATTTTTATTACCTATAATAATACTACCCAATATTTATTTGTCTGAATTTATTTCTCTTAACATACCCCTTTTGCTGGACCATATTTTTTCTCTTCATGGGCTCTACGAAACAAAAACCCAGACGTGAATTAATTCACAAAAGAGGTGACGTGTACACTTACCTGCTAAACTCCGTTCCTTTAATATAGATAAGGATATGTATATATATAAATATATATATATATATATATATATATATATATATATATATATATATATATATATATATACATATATATATATATATATATATATATATATATATATATATATATATATATATATATATATATATATACATACATACATACATATATATATATATATATATATATATATATATATATATATATATATATATATATATATATATATATATATATATATATATATATATATATATATATATATATATATATATATATATTATTCATTAATCGATTATTCTACTGTAATTAATGATTTTGCTTCAACAATATTCCTTATGTTTATAACTGTAAATGTAGAATGACATGTTCATGTTACTATCTTTATGATTATTATTTCACTTAAAAAACAAAAACAAAAGTTTTGAAGTTAAATCAGGTGGGCCCCATCCTCCAAACTGGCCTAGCCCCCTACTCAAAATCCATTGGCCCGCTTTTATATCTATGTTTGGGTCAACTTTAGGACTTGTCCCGTATCTATAAATTAAGTATTTTTACCCTTTATCTTGTGTTATATTTTGCAAGACACATCCTTTTTCGAATTTTAAGTTATATGAAATGGAAATTATGCGTTTGACATTTACTCGCCGTCAACATTTCATGCCCGAAGAAAAAAATAAAAAACTTTAGATTGTTTCCCAAAATCGTCGTTCATTCCCAACCAATTTGTTGAATACCAACGTCATTGTCATTCCCGATTTCTAATTTCCCTTCCCATCTACAAAACCTAGCTTTCTAATTCCCTTCCCCATCAACAGAAGATTAATCAATGTTGGTAGTTTCTATCGACGCCGGCGAGAATTGTGCTTAAGATGGCACTTCGAAAAAAGGGTGTTGAGCAAACATACCCTTTCATTTCTTCTCACAAACCCCATACCCTTGAAAGATTCTGAAACCATTGCTTTAAACACCCTTTGAAGGATGAGGAAGAAAACGTCGAACAACTATTCACATGAGAGAGAGAGAGAGAGATGCGGACGAAAATGGCGGAGACAAATTGTTGGTCGACAAATTAGAGTTTACTTGGAGAGGGGGGATTTAATAAAAAAAAACTGCTTATAACAATTAAAATATAAAAAAGAAAAAAAAAAGTAAAAATGTGAAAGCGTGTGAAATGTTGACGGCGAGTGAATGTCAAACGTGTAATTCCGTTTCATTAAATTCGAAAAAGAGTGTTTGTTGCAAAAATGACACAAGATAGATGGTAAAAATGCTAAATTTAAAGATACGGGGCAAGTCCCAAAATTGACCTAAACATAGGGGTGTTTTGCGCTAATTACTCTTTTTTATTTTAAGTACAATAAAAATATATCTAAAATACACTACAAAAATATAAAAAATGCCCTAAAAATATCACTTTTACGGAGGGCCCTGGCCATGGCCTTGTTTTTTGCCTCCCTGCCCATCGAATTGGTATTGCTTTTGGTTTGTTTTGCATGATTTTTTGGTGATGTCCTTTTCGGGAGCATAAGGAAATCAGGTCAGAGTTGTGATGGAAGCATGGACTAGAGAGAAGAGGCCAAGGGAGGGAGATCTGCTGAAACTTGAATAGCCCGGCCCAACCGCATCACCGACCTTGCATGAAATGTTTTTAAGTCGTCTAGAGTTTAATATCTTGTAGAATCGGCTAATGGTGCTATATATAGCCCGTAGCAGTCATAATTATGAGTAACACGACTGTATTCAAAACTTATACGAAATATAGGGTTTCTTGAGTTATTGAGCAAATCCTTTTATTCTCTTCTTCCCCAAGCAATCAACTAGCTTGAGTTGATCAAGCTAGTCTCTATTATCAAGGTATGAAGCTTTAAATGTTCCTTCGTATATTTTTATAAATGATAGATTAGCTATGAATTAACACGCTGTTAACTAATCATCATGATTAGTAAACTGTAATTTACCAGTAAAACTATATTCGTAATATGTTAACCTAGAATATAGGATTCGCTGCACCAGCCGCGGCTGAGGTCCTTTTTGCCGTGGAGTGGCAAGCCAGAAACCCTAATTCTAAGGGTTTCGCACCAGCTACGTGAATTTCAGGTTTAACTTACGTGTGTCAAATCTAGCCAGTCTGGTATACGTTCTCGTAAATTAGTATACGTTCTCGTAAATTAGCATGAATAAACATTGTTGAAGTGCTAGTTAAGACATTGTTAATCGATCGTTTAGGTACTGCCAGCCATTGTCGGTGGCTGCCTAGATGAGGTTTCGGTTCATCCCGGCATCCCTAATTCTTAATGCATGTGATGTTAATACAGCCTAAGTACGTGAAAGACAAGTAATGATAATAAAATTAGGCAATCAAGCATGTTTTACACATTGTTAGGCAATCAAACCCTCTTTAGAATAGTTTCTTTATGCTTTACAATGTTTGTAAAATGGATAAAGTAGATTCATGTGATGTCTCCCCACTTGTGACAAACTTTTATCTTCTACTCCTACTAGGCTAATGCGCATGCTC
The DNA here is from genome assembly GCA_026214975.1 of Gentiana macrophylla. NCBI lineage: Eukaryota > Viridiplantae > Streptophyta > Magnoliopsida > Gentianales > Gentianaceae > Gentiana > Gentiana macrophylla. The sequence goes on from CM047808.1 coordinate 29,229,274, forward strand.
GCTCTTTTCTTTTTTTTTTTGGTTGAGAGGGTTTTGCAGGGTTTTAAGGAACCTGTTGATGTCTTCGGTTAGCGGGCATATGAAGGATTAATTGTAGTTACATTCAAGTTTAGGTAGGTTAGTAGTTGGTTCTCTTTCTTTGTAGGTATGTGTGCCAAGTTTATGCTTAGTAGTTCTTTCTTGTGGCCATGTTGTACATGATGATATTGTAGTTCTGTTTAAGTTATTTACGACTTTCGCGGCAATGGTTCTCTTGTGGTGTGTTTATGCAATTTTATGGTGCTTATGTTCTACGGACATTACGCTTTAGTTTATGGCCACGAACCATGCTGGACCTCGAGGGCCGGCTTTCTGAGACTCGACCTTTACTTTTCTTTAGTGCAAATTTGTTTCACTCTAATATCACTGTTAGACTTATGTGAGTTGCAATTTATTTTGAAAGTCATGTTCCAAACCATTTTCGGATAAGGACTTAGTATCCCGAGATCACGGTGTTACAATTATTCATTGTATGCATTACAATAGATACCTTTCATTTTCTTCTTGCGACTAATTTGAGATATAATTCATTATATAATATCATTGTTTGCTTAGTTTGGAAGTTTATTAAACAAGTTATTTCTTTTTATGTGTCTTCAATCCATTTTTCCTCCCACTATACACATCGTACAAGGTATTGTCTAAGTACACTTATTGTGAATGTGATAAAATAAAACAAATTTGTAAAGTGGGTATTTAAAACCATTTAGTTTCACCAAAAAAAAAAATTATCAACAAATATTCTATTTAGAGTTGTAAAAGTCACCTTTGAATCATGGGAATACAATTACATATGCCGCGTTTATAGCCACAACTTTTAAGATTAAACGAAACACAAGCTGGAATACATTCTTCGTCTCTTTTGCAAGTAACCCCTGCTTAAATATTTCCGAAGCCACCCAAATTTTTATTTGTCAATAATCTGCATTCTTCACTTGTGCACTCAAATCCTTCATCTGAAAAAACCTTTCTCGAATGTACAAATGCTAAAATATAAAACAACAAACTAGTGTTAATTAATATGTTTAATTGAACACAATAGAAATAACTAAAGATACCAACACCGAAGGCACACATATGATAGATTAATGGATGGAAAATCTATTATGCACCATCATCTCCATTAATTACGTACAGCATAGAGTTCGACGTGTGATAGGTGTGTAATTTTATATATTTATACACTTATCACAAATTTAACAATTCTAATGAACTCCCTACAATACGATTTTCCATTTGTGTGCATGAGTCATAGTAAAAACAATCACTTTTAATCGTTGTAATCAAGCAAAAGAAAAAAAGAAAGACTAATTAACCTAAAGTATTGATGGCTACAAGAACCACAAAAAAATGGATGTTTTCACGTGCTAGAACCAGGGACGGATCCACGCGTCTTGCAGAAGTCGCGTGGCGCTTTTTTTTTTTTTTTTTTTTTTAAAAAAAAAATTTAGTATTAAAATTATGTAGTTTTGTTGTTAAAAAGTGTTGTTTTGTCGATAAAAATTGATGTTTTAGACTCTGATGACCCCATTGAATTTTTTTTTAGATAAAAAATATAGTTTTAGACTCCGGTGACACCACTGGAATACTGGATCCGCCAGAACCTCATAGTTTTCTTTGCAGAGTTATCGTGTTCATCATCATCATTATTATATTATTATTTTGAGGAGATGTAGATTGAGTAGAAGCTAATAAATTAGTTCTCATAATATGCTAGTTAGCTTGGTATAGGTTCTAGTATGTCGGACAATATTTCCGTTCTCAGTTATTTTTCCATTCCAAGGTTGTATCTCTATATTGTCGCATGACCTACATATAACTAACTAAAAGGAGAGAACATTATCCTCGATAAGAAAAAAAACCCACTAATATTTAAACTATGTATATAGTTTGCCCCCCTCCCCCCTTAAACTGTTTATTTGTCTTTAAAAATTTTATTGCCTCCAATTACTCAAGATCCTACATTCGCCTCTGTATATTGTGATAGTTGTACCGTGGCTTATGTCATGGGATTTTTGCAGTGGTTATTATTTATTTTGTGGAAGAAAGTTGAAGATTGTGATTTATTGTTTATCTCAATAGCAATGAACTTGTATATGCACATGGCTCATTGTTTTACTGTTAGGGTCTATCCCTACAACGGTGGTTAGGCGTGTTGTGAGCATGATTTTACATTCACACTTATTCAAAATCTATATCTTTAAGTTCATTTTTTGTGTATCTTGAGTTTTTATGATATCCGTGCTACGAATGATTGATATTTTTCAATTTTGAGAAGTTGCGTATATAATGAGCGATGAAACGCTGTTTTTAACTTGGTTTTCTAATAGGCCTGTTTATTCTCATTTCTCTAATTGTCATTATATAAGGTTAATAATTTTTCATTATAATTGAGAATACTATTAATTTGGTCAACCTTAACCTTGGTAACATTGATACATAAACTAAATCATAATAATGTAAATGGAAAACTTTATTTGATCCTATCACCTATTTTATTCTTTTATGGTAGTATATCCATATTTAATAATAAAATCATCAACGTTTATTCATCCACGTTTTTCTATACATAAAAAGTAGAAAATCTTACTATATACAAAAATTATTTTATTAGAATTTGAAAATTTTCACTAATAACATTTGGAATTACCTTATAGAGCGTACAAATCAGATTTTGCTCCATAAAAGGTTATTACATTTTCTCCAATGATAAAAGGAAACAATATTTTTTTTTGTTTGGTTCGAACAAATTACATGCATATATTACTATTAATTCTCAAATGGGATATGATTCTGGCGCAACAAATTGATGCACTTTTCGGATTGTATTCGCCTTCCTGCACATGTTTTAATTTCTAAAACAGTCATACGTTCGAGAGACCTACGACTAGCTTGGGCTTTAGAGCCTATTTAAACTTCTCTCTAATTTACTTGTTAGTTTCCCCGTTGTAATCCTTCGGTCATTTGGACTCATTTGATTAATAAAAGTTCTCTAGAAATTAAAATTTAAAAAAAAAAAAAGGGAAACAAATTTTTTTTTTGTTTGGTTCGAACAAATTACATGCATATATTACACTATTAATTCTCAAATGGAAAGAAAGCAATTCACAGATTTATCACACTAATTCTCGAAAGTAAAGAATAATGCATTTTCACTATAAATACTGCCATGTCGTAAGAAAGCCATGTGTGCTTTTGTATATTATTAATTAAAGTGTTGTAGAAAAAATGGAGCACCAACATTTCACGGCTTAACAATAAAAATAAAAATAAAAATAAACTTTATTTTTATTATTTCCTCAAAAACATCGATCATTCCTAACCCAATTGTCGAATACCAACCCCTTGTCCCGATTTCTAATTTCCCTTCACCATCTACAAAACTTCTAATTCCCTTCCCATCAATAGATGATTAATCAATCGTGTGTACTTTCTGTCAAGACCGCCGAGTGTCTACCGGCGCCGACGAAAATTGTGCTCAACATGGCACTTCAAGGAATGGGTGTTGAGGAACCTATTTTTCAAACCATTGCTTCAAACACCCTTTGAAGCATGAGGAAGAAAATGGCGAACGTCTATTCATCTAAGAGAGAGATGGGAAATAAAATGACGGAGGCAATTGTTGGTGGACAAATCAGGGTTTAATAGGAGAAGGCGATTTAATTGCGCAAAATAAGCTGATTAATTTAACGTTGTGGAAGAAATTAGTTTATGGGGATTTATTTGATTAAAAGAAATAAAAAAGTAAAATGTGAAAGCGTGTGAAATGTTGATGGCAAGTAAATGACAAACGCGTACTTTCCGTTTCATTTAGCGTCAAATTTGAAAAAGGGTGTTTGTTGTAAAATATTACACAAGATAGAGGGTAAAAGTGCTAAATTTAAAAATACATGACAAGTCTCAAAGTTGACCCATAGATAGAGGTGTTTTGCGCTAATAAAAGGGTGTTTGTTGCAAAATAATACATAAGGAAGAAGGCAAAAGTGCTAAATTTAAAGATACATGGCAAAGATCAAAGCTGACCCATAGATAGGAGTGTTTTGCGTTAATTACTCTAAGTTAAATCAGGTGGGCCCCATCTTCCATACTGGCCTATCCCCCTACTCAACATCCATTGGCCTGATTTTATATCTTTGTTGTCGCGGCGGCTCCAAGATGTGTAACATTTGAGGATCAGAAATTTGTCAATTTTCTTTTCGCTCTTTTAGACATATATTCAATTTTAAACTTCTAATTATTGGTCAAATTATAAAATAATGGATCAATATATAAAAACTAAGAGATTGATTTTACATATATAAGTGTTTAAAAAAATTCCATATTATTTATAACTTATATTATTTAGGGCATCGGCCGCCTCACCCGTCACAAGGGTGTTGCCGCCCCTGTTCGTGGTGTACATCTTAGGTCAATTTTTATTTTTTTAATTAAATAAAAAATTTGAATGGCTTTCAATCAAAAAAAAAAATCTAACCAGATTATATATAAAATTGTTGAACACAAAGTACATGTTGGGTGGATCACTCCTTTGTGGGGCACAAGCCCACTAAATAATTGGAAAAATAATATTATATCAAGTAGTATTTATGGGAACAAATTAGGTTATTTTTTCTCTAATCTTCACAATCTTTTACAATAAAAAGAGAGGCCAAATTCGCAGGTTAATTGGTGTTGCAGTAGCAACTTTACGGCGACGATTGTGTATCGAAACGGACTCCGATCAGCACGAAATTTTGAGGGCTTGTTCGTCTCTAATTCTTCTTCCATCTGAACGGTGGAATTTGCGTTTCAACGGTTCAACTCTGGGAAATCATCCGTGACATGACTGCTGCGTTTCTGCTGCGTTTTTCGGTGATATTTTTCAACAACTCTTGTATTTTGCATTCTTAGTTGATGATTTGGTGTAGTTGAGTTGGTTGATGTGTTTGAAACACATTTGTGTCATCTTTTGCTGATTAGTGGAGTTTTTATGGGCCTCGGTCTCGTGGTTTTTACTCTCTCACATCGAGAGGGGTTTTCAACGTTAAAATTGTGGTGTTGATTTTGTTGTGTTTTCGTTTCGCTTTATTTGTGATTTATCTTCGTTGGGCTGTCTCTTTTAATTCCGTTGTGTGTCATTGGAAAGACTTTGTGGGTATTTGTGATACGTGTGGTATTGCGGTTGTGTGTTTTCCCAACAAGTGGTATCGGAGCCCCGGTTAGTTGATTTCGTTTTGAAGTGTTTTTTGTGAACTTTTTTTATTGGTGAAATGGAAGCCAACTTGAATAGAATGATCACTTTGAATGAGTCTAATTATGCCATATGGAAAAATAAAATGCAGGATCTTTTGTATGTGAAAAATTATTTCTTGCCGGTCTTTAGTGCCAAAAAACCTGAAGATAAAACAGATGAAGAGTGGAGTTTGTTGCATAGGCAAGATTGTGGATATATTATACAATGGGTTGATGATAATGTTTATATCACATTAGTGAGGAGAAACATGAAAGGTCTTTGTGGAAAAAACTTGAAGACTTGTATGCCCGGAAAACTGGAAACAATAAGATGCGTTTGATGTATAAATTGATAAATTTGAGATATCATGATGGAACTCCTATGGCTGATCATTTGAATACTTTCTTGGGCATCATGAACCAACTTAATGCTATGGGTATTAAGTTTGATGATGAAGTGCAGGGATGGATGTTTCTTGGCTCTTTACCGGAATCGTGGGAAAATTTTCGAAGTTCTTTATCTAATTCTACCCCAGATGGAGCTATGACCATTGATCTTGCAAAGACTAGTGTGTTGGAAGAAGAGACAAGGAGGAAGGCACATGGTGTTTCCTCACAGTTGGATGACTTGGTTACTGTGTCACGGGGGAGAAGTCAAAGTGGAGCTTCTAAAGATAGGGGTCAAAGTAGAAGTAAATCCAAGGGCAAGTACAAAAATTATTAATGCAATCACTGTGGCAAGAAGGGACACATCAAGATATTTTTCTTTAAACTAAAACGGGAGAAAAAGGAAAACGGTGACAAGAAAGATGATGAGAAGAAGGAAGATATAGTTAATGCAGCTTCTTCTGATGATTTCCTTGTGTTTCAAGAGGTTGATGATATTATTCTTGCTGATGATACGGCTAGTTGGGTTGTTGACAGTGGTGCTTCGGTCCATGCTACTTCAAGAAGAGAGTTTTTCACATCATACACTCTAGGTGACTTTGGTGATATGAGAACGGCTTCGGATTCTATCTTAAAGTGTGCAGGTGTTGGAGATATTAGTTTGGAGACGTCTAATGGTACCAAACTGATTCTTAGACGGGTTAAGCATGTTCCAGGGATCCGGTTGAATTTGATTTCTGTTGGCAGACTATGTGATGATGGTTATAATATCTCATTTGGCTAGAGGTACAAAGACACCTACACTTTTCTTGAATCAAGCCAAAGTTATTGTTGATGAGGCTCATGCAGTGGAGTCATGTGATGAGACCGAGTTATGGCATAAGAGGTTATGTCATATGAGTCTGAAAGGAATGACTATCTTATCTAAGAAAAATTTATTGTCTTGTTCCAACAGTTTGCATTTGAAAAAGTGTGCTCATTGTCTTGTAGTGAAGCAAACTAGAGTTTCTTTTAAATCAAATCCTCCTTCAAGAAAGTCAGAAGTACTTGTGCTTGTTCATTCTGATGTTTGTGGTCCTATGAAGACAAGGACGCTTGGTGGTTCCCGCTATTTTGTGACCTTTATTGATGATCACTTAAGAAAAATTTGGGTGTACACTTTGAAGACAAAAGATCAAGTGTTAGACGTGTTCAAGCAGTTCAAGTTTCAGTTGAAAGGGAAACTGAAAAGAAGTTGAAGTGTATTCGGACTGACAATGGAGGTGAATACAAAGGTCCATTTCATTAATACTGTAAGCAGCAGAGTATCAGACATGAGAGAACCCCGCCAAAGACTCCGCAGTTGAATGGCTTGGCGGAGAGGATGAACAGAACATTAGTGGAGAGAGTCAGATGTTTGCTTTCACAAGCCGGATTGCCTAAATTCTTTTGGGGTGAAGCTTTGAGTACAGTGGTTCATGTACTAAATATGTCTCTATGTGTTCCTTTGCAGAATGATGTTCCTCAGCAGGTATGGTCAGGTAAAGATGTATCTTACCCATATTTACGAGTTTTTTGGTTGTAAAGCTTATGTTCACATTCCTAAATATGAGAGGTCTAAGCTTGATGCTAAGATTAAACAGTGTATTTTTCTGGGTTATGGTCAAGATGAGTTTGGGTACAAAATTTATGATCCTGTTGACAAGAAAGTGATTAGAAGCCGAGATGTTGTGTTTGCAGAGAATGAGACTTTGCAAGATGTTGATAAAAATCAGAGTTCAACACCTCGGGCTAGTGGTGGTTCAGCTGACTTGAAGACAATTTCTCCTACACCCATAGAGGAGCATGGTGTAGTTGATGACCAGGATAATCAGCAGGATGATGCAGATGATGCAGTTGACTTTGATCAAAACATTGACGATGATATGATTGAGTAGTACCAGATGAGGCTCCACCATTTATTCCCAGGAGATCTATTAGAGAGAGATAGCCGTATACTAGATATCCAGTGACTGAGTATGTTTTGCTCTCAGATAGAGGAGAGCCTGAATGTTTTGAGGAGGCCATGGATGATGAACATAAAGATATATGGCTTGATGCTATGAAAGACGAGATGGAGTCTTTGCATGACAATCACACATTTGAGTTGGTGAAATTGCCTAAGGGGAAGAAAGCTTTGAAGAATAAGTGGGCCTTCAGAATTAAGAACGAATACGGTAATTCTACACCTCGGTATAAAGCAAGATTAGCAGTCAAAGGTTTTGGTCAGAGAAAGGGCATTGATTTTGGTGAGATTTTCTCTCCTGTTGTGAAAATGTCTTCTATCCGGACTGTTCTTGGCTTGGCAGCTAGTCTTGATTTGGAGGTTTTGCAGATGGATGTTAAAACAGATTTTCTTCATGGTGATTTGGAAGCAGACATCCACATGGAGCAGCCAGAGGGTTTTCAATTGAAAGGAAAAGAGGATCTTGTGTGCAAGTTGAAGAAAAGTCTTTATGGGTTGAAGCAAGCGCCTAGACAGAGGTATAAGAAATTTAAGTCTATCATGAGGGAGCATGGCTATTGGAAGACTACTTCAGATCATTGCGTGTTTATTAACTGATTCTTAGAGGATGATTTTATCATTCTTTTACTATATGTTGATGATATTTTGATTGTTGGCAGGAATGCTTCAAGGATTGACAGGTTGAAGCAGCAGTTAAGCAAGTCTTTTGCCATGAAAGACTTGGGCCATGCAAAGCATATTTTAGGGATACAGATTACTCGTGAGACAAAGAGGCCGGGAAAATTTATTTGTCACAAGAGAAGTACATAGAAAAGGTGCTTCAGAGATTGAGCATGAGTGATTCTAAAGCAGTGTCCAGCCCACTTGCATCTCATTTCAAGTTGAGTATCAAACAGTGTCCTTCTAGCGATGATGAAAAGGAAAAGATGCAGAAGGTCCCTTATGCTTCAGCAGTGGATAGTTTGATGTATGCCATGGTATGTACTAGACCAAACATAGCTTTTGCAGTTGGTAAGGTCAGTCGTTTTCTTTCTAATCCGGGTAGCGAGCATTGGAATGTTTTGAAGTCGATTATGAGATATCTCAGGGGTACTACAGATTTTTGCCTTACTTTTGGTTGTGAAAAAACGGTGTTGGTTGGTTTCACTGATTCTGATATGGCTGGAGATGTTGATTCTTTCAAGTCTACTTCAGGATATTTGGTTAAATTTTGCAGGGGGAGCTATATCATGGCAGTCGAGGTTGTAAAAATGTGTTGCACTTTCAACTACTGAAGTTGAGTATATTGCAGCAACTGAAGCATGTAAAGAGTTGTTGTGGATGAAGAAGTTTCTCTGAGAGCTTGGTTTGAAGAAAGATCAGTATGTGTTGTTTTGTGATAGCCAGAGTACTATTCATCTTGGTAAGAATGCAGCTTTTCATTCTAGGTCCAAGCACATTGATGTTCGTTATCATTGGATTCGGGATGTGTTGGAGTTGAAGTTGCTAGTACTTGAAAAAGTGCACACGGATGACAATGGTGCGGATACGTTTACAAAAGCGTTGACAACGAAGAAGCTTGAGATATGTCGTTCTATTGTGGGGATGACGAATTCCTCCACAATGTCGTGAGGGGGAGATTTGTTGGGTGGATCACTCCTTTGTGGAGCCCAAGACCACTAAATAATTGAAAAATAATATTATGTCAAGTAGTATTTAAGGGAACAGATTATGTTAATTTTTCCCTTATCTACACAATCTTTTACAATAAAAAGAGAGGCAAAATTCACAGGTTTATTGGTGTTGCAGCAGCAACTTTACGGAGACGATCGGGTATCGAAACGGACTCCGATCGGCACGAAATTCCGAGGGCTTGTTCATCTCTCATTCTTCTTCAATCTGAATATTGGAATTTGTGTTTCAACGGTCCCATCTCCAGAAAATCGTCTGCGACCTGACTGCTGCGTTTTTCGGTGATGTTTTTCAACAACACTTGTATTTTGCATTCTTAGTTGATGTTTGGTGTAGTTGAGTTGGTTGATTTGTTTGAAACACTTTTGTATCATCTTTTGCTGATTAGTGGAGTTTTTGTGGGCCTCGGCCTCATGGTTTTTACTCTCTCACATCGAGAGAGATTTTCCATGTTAAAATTATGGTGTTGATTTTGTTGTGTTTTCGTTTCGCTTTATTTATGATTTATCTTCGTTGGGGTTGCCTCGTTTAATTCCGTTGCGTGTCATTGGAAAGACTTTGTGGGTATTTGTGATACGTGTGGTATTGCGGTTGTTTGTTGTTCTAACAGTACGCTGAGACAACATTCATGGTCATTTGTAGAGGTAAAGAATGTAGATCCAAGTACTCCTGATCAGAATCCTTACATTGATAAAAAAAAAAACCGTTTCAAATAATAGGAACACATATTTTTTAACGTTCGTTAGGAGGTGTAAGTTACCATTGGTTCAAAATTGTCCATTTCTTTTGCAAACCCAGCATAAGCTTGTGTGGATTCACTTACAGTTTATCGAAGATAATGTGGAGGATAAATATTATTGAATTAAAATTTGTAATTATTATTTATTTATTGTGCATCTAGAAATACTCGAGGGCTAAGTTATAGGTCAATATAAATACTTGTATATGTATCATTATTCAATTAATGAAATCCTCTGATTATTTATGATGATATCAGAGCCTAGTGTTGATCCCATCACCACATTACGCTAAACCTTTTCCAAAAAAACAAAAAAAAACTACCGGCATTCTCTTCTTCTCTAAAAATCCGATCCTTCCCTGCTTTTCTTCTTCGATCCCTGATCTCCCCATCTCAAAAAAAAAATCCAATCTCTGCTCTCTTCTCCAAAATACAAACTATTACTCTTCTAAACAAACTAACAAAAAAACCTATCTTTTCTCCCCCACCATGGCTGAACACTGAACAGCATGAAAGCACAGCAACTAACCTTGGCGGCGCTACTTCTTCATCGTCTTCTCTCCCAACCTTCCACCCTAACTCCACGATTCATCTCATCAAACTAACCCGCACAAATTATCATTTATGGCGCGCTCATATCAGTGGCGGATCCAGAATTTTTTTCAGTGGGGTCACCGGACCGTAAAACTACATTTTTATCCAAAAATTGTTCCAGTGGGGTCTTCGGAGCCTAAAACTACACTTTTTAACAACAAAATGATATTTTTTAACAACAAAACAACATCGTTTTATTGATAAAAAATTTCCCCGGATCTCAGTGGGGTCACGTGACCCCCTCTTTGGTGTACATGCATCCACCACTGGCTCAGATCCTCCAGTATCTCCGTGGCCAAGGGGTTTTCGGTTACGTAAACGGAAAAATACCGGCCCCTCCAGAAACCATCACCAATGATAAGGGTGCCGAACAGACCAATCCCAACTATGAAGCCTGGGCTCAACAGGATGCTTTGATTTTGAGTACAATAACCTCAATACACGTCTACCATGCCGAGACCTCTGCTGCAATCTGGATGGCGATCGAAACATGCTTCCCGTCCCAATCTCGAGTGAAGCTGGTCCAATTACGAACGCAGCTTCCTTCTACCCGTAAGGGCACTCTGACGGCCACTGAATATTACGTAACGATTAAGCGGCTCACTGATGACCTCGCCATGGCCGGTCATCCTCTACATACAGACGATATTATTGCCTATCTCTTGGCCGGGCTCGGCCCGGAGTATGACTCTCTTGGCTGAACCACCACCCGTGGCCCTAGACCCACCTATTCCACCCGTCCCAGCTCATCCGTCCTCTCCGGCCATTAGCTTCTCATCTCCGTAATCATCACCTTCGGATTCTCTTGCAGAGACTATGCCTTCTACTCGACAAGTGGTCACTAACTCTCAAACTAACTACCTAAAACCTTTATCTCCCCACCCTGACTATATTCGGTATCCTCTCTCAAAATCTCTCCTTGCCGAAACTATTGGAGAAAAATAGAGGAAAAAGGAAAATGTATTAAGAACATTTTAAATGATTTTCTAAGAATTTTTTCAACCACTTTATGAGCCGGTTTAGATTAGACTATTGTATAGTTTATTAAGAGTTTATGATGACTTTGAAATCTACGTGTGACGTGGATGAAGACAGGTCTTTGAATCATTCAATTCGGATATCGGGTGAATGAGAAATTAAGGCTTGAATTTAGTTAGTTGGAAAAGTTGAAGTGTTGAAACTTTGGAAATTGAAGAGTTCAACTTCCTTAATCCCACATTGGGATTGTGCTAACCTTTTCGCAATATTTAAGTGGGAGGAGTTTAATCAATGGTATAAGCTCTAAGGAAAGGGAGAGAGTTCAGAATGGTTTTAGTTAGACGATGTTCTGCTAAAATTGCCACATGCACACGCGCGCGCGCCGCAGCCGACTGCCCGTGCCCGAGCCCGTTGACCGTCGACCATTGGCTTGGACTTGGGGAATAGGGCCTGAGTTAATACTTAATTTTTTGGACAAATTTACATTGAACATGTAAAATAATTATTCAACATTCTGATGAGCTGATTCGAGCTGAGTTCCCTTCATAGTCAGAAGTTTGATTCGATTCGGTTTGACTCAAAGGCTGAGTCACTTCATCTGCAACTCATACATAACTAAACAAGTTAGTGAAGTTGTTTATTACTTGAAACTGATGGAGTTAAAGTAATCTTAAACTGATGGAATTAAAGGTATTAGTGGAGTTCTTTCACCTGATGGCTTTCAATTCAGTTTTTTTCTCATGCTCCCTATATAAAGGTCCCTTACTACAATGGAAATGAACATAGAAATACAACACACATCATACTTCTGCATAAATTTACTTGAAGAGTTTCTGAAGCACTATCAGAGTTCGACGTGTGTTCAGAGTTGAAGTACCTCCCTCTTAAACAGGTAAACTGAGTAATCCTGGGAGACAATTGCATAATCCGTGGGTACATGTGGGAGAAAATTTGTCTTAAGGACATAGTTAATCTCGCCTCAGTCGTTTATAGATATCCTTTCTGTTTGTATTTTCATTTTTGTTACTGCACTTGTAATTTTCTTTCAAATTATAAATAAATTGTTCATTTTCTTTCTGGTTGTTTATTTTTATTTCGCATACGATACTACGGTTATAACAATCTTACGACAAAATTTTCAGACGTTTCTTATGTTTTGAAAAGTATCTGTATGCGAATAAAAATAAATTTTCAGTTCGTATTCTGAACAATTTTTTTCTGATCGAACTGAATATCACTTTGTGATATTCAGTAAATGTCATCTTGTTTTGTCTCGCTGAAAACAAACTTGAATCTTTGTGATAAATATGCAATCTATTGTTTTAGGCCCAATCTTTATTTGTTTAGGTTTGGGCACTTCTACCTTTGCTAAACACCCCCACACTTTCAAGTATTTGTATCTTGGCCTATGGCCTTTCCACAACTCATATGGGGTCTTATCCATTTTCTAGAATGGAATTCTATTAAGAATGACATTAGTTGAGAGGATGGCCTCCCCCCATAAGTTCTGAGGTAAACCCGAACTTATCAACATAGCATTCATCTTTTCTTTTATAGTGCGGTTTTTGCATTTAGCAATACCATTTGATTGAAGTGTATACATAGTAGTAGTTTGATGAATAATGCCAGATTGTGAACATAGTTCATTAAAAGGTGCATCATATTCACCACCTCTATCACTACGAACCTTTTTAATTTGTTTGCTAAGTTGATTTTCGACTTCATTCTTATAGTTTTTAAAAGCCTCAATTGTCTCCACTACAAGAAAATCGAGTTTTAATGAGGGTAAATCCTCTCATTAAATGTCCATTTCCCGTCATTAAAGACTTTTAATGAAGGGAAATTTACCCTCACCGCCCTTCATTGTTGCTTCTCTATGTAAAAGTAATAATGATGGTAAGTTTGTGTCATTAAAATATAGTTCATGACAGGAAAAGTACTCTCATTAAAACATTTTTAACAACAGAAAATTTCATCACTATTCTACCATTCGCCCCTCACAAAATCAAGATTTAATGATAATTTATAGCCTCACTATAAGGTCATTTGCCCATCACAAAATCAAAATTTAATGAAAATAGTTTTCCTCATTATAGGGTCGTTTTCCCCTCATTATATACATTTTATTGATGAAATTTACTGTCATTTCTAATAATGAGCCCCTCATTAATTCTGTCCATCATTCTTCTTAAAATACATCCAATGTGAGTATTTTTCCATCATCAAACATCTTACAAATAAAAAGAGTTCTTGCCAAATAGAATATGCTACATTGACAACAGATTGAACAAATTTAAACAGAGTCCTAGCTAATCTGATATGAAATAGTGTCCTAGCTAGTCATGTAAATATATCAAACCCAATAATCATTTCTTCTTTATTAACAAGAATTGTAGAACACCACCTTGCATTCCTCAATCTCTACTGTGGCAGCAGACAATGCAGTGCTATCATCAACCCATACGACGTCCTCGACGGCAAGTTCATCAAGACGTAAATAGTTGTTGGATAAAAAATGTGCCTCGGTATCTGCAAAAAAGTATCATCACGAGGGGACGTTATGAATCAGGGAAAAGAAAGAGGAAAAAAAAGAGGATCATTAGGGAAAAAAAAGAGGATCAGCAAAATAATTGGGAGTTATATGCTTAATATAATAGAACAGATTGCAAGTTGATCTAATAAGTTTAATTCATGTAGTGACAATTAAAACACTGTTGCAAAAAGAAAGGTTCAGTCACAGAGAAATAAGCAGTACTGAATATAATAAATAAACAGGTTCAGGTTAACTAAAAATATGTCTATAACCACACCAGCAGGCTGAAAGGTACTAATACAGCAAATATGTTCAGCAACAAAATATTAAACGTACAAGGGTTCAGCACTTTATCAGCAGGTTTAATAAATAGTAATAACCAAGAATTTAGCTTACAATTCTGAGTATCAAAAGGATACTGAACTATCAGTCAAGAACCAAGGGAGATAATCCAATTGAAGATTATCAGACTTGAGTCTTGTACAGTTTGACTACAGGTTCAGTTTACTAACACTATATCCTATGCTATCAATAATGTAGTCCAAAACTGATTCAGCAAGGTAGTATGCGGCAGGATATTATCAAGGCATGATCGGCAAGATGGCAGGACACAAGTGCGAGCAAATTCATCAATATCAAAATGGAAGATGCAACCACCGAACTTGCAAACACACAGATTATAAGCGAGAATCAATAAGGTACAACAAAACAAATTATCAAGTGCAAAAGCAAAATAGGCGGATATGAAGCGGACTTTGCAGACTCAAAATAAGAATACAAGGAACAAATACAGGGTGTTCTAAATTTGATTAAGAGCAACATTAAATGTGTATGCCAATGATCAAACTTAAAACCAAGCAGTCGATGGGAAACAACACAAACTCAGCCAATGCAAAGAGATTGCTAAGCTCAAGACTCTCAACTTCAGAAAATTTCAAAGTTCACACAGGAACAGACTCAGATGGGCAACACAATATCACAGCAGGACTACTACAAGTCAACAATACAACATGCAATCAAAAACACCAAAATACACATAAACAGGGAAGAGTCAAAGTGTTTCCTCACACTAAGACCTCAACCAATGATTCTATATGAGCCGTTGTTCGAACCTTACTTCACAACAAAGATCCACTAGAATCACACAGACTCAGCCAATGCAGCAGATTGCTCTAAGCTCGAGACTCTCAACTTGAGACAATTAAAAGAGAAAAGCAGAATGTAAAGTGGTGTAGATTTCTCAAGAGCTATTGCTCTGAGTTCTTGCAATCCACATTGCTATCCTGGCCTATTTATAGCCTAGAGGCATGTGAAAACCCTTAAGCATCAAGAAATAGAAGGAAAACAAACGAACAAAATCGAACTCCTTACATAATCAAATGTAGACAAGCCGAGAAAGTGTCTTAGCATCCTTCAACACTCAAGACCGAGATTCATTTCAATCCGGCCCGAAAATTGGTCCTCATGTGAAAGTAAATTTCGTATGTCCCGATTCCCATATGTTGATCCGGTCAAACAATATAAATCATAAAACTACTAAACTTGTAAAGTTTGAGTTATTTTTTCGTATGATTGATATAAAAAAGAAAGCAAATTTGCACTATTTTTGTCAATTAATGAACACATGCAAGGCGTGTCAGATGAAACCTTGATCCATTATGCCACTCCCTATTGTATCTCTGCAAGGAGAAAAGATTATGGAAAACAATAGCGAGAACACAATCAGTGAGAACACATAAATGAGGCGAGAACACAATCCATCGAGTGTTACAAGCGCAGAATACGAAATGAAATCTTGTACAAAAACCATAGCGAGAACACAATCCAAAGCAAAGAGAGGTCAAGTCGGGGCAACAAAATGAGGCACATCGAGTGTTACAAGCAACACGAGTGGGGTTCAAAGTTAAAATAGCAGAATCGAAACTCGAACCACAACCAATCCAACAAAGAACAACATGAGACAAATTATGTGCGGCAGGTCGAGGAAATAGGAAGAAGCAGATGTCTTTTGTTTCTAGCCCTACTCATATAGCAAATGGTCCAAGACTAGATTAACTAGCACAATCGATCAAACAACATGCCCAATTTTCTAACACAAAGTACATAAGATTTGTATTGAACAATTTTACTAACACAGCCAAATACTTGGTAAAATCAGGAAAATGTTCAAACAAATTCGATGCAACTGATCAACGTAATTATTACAAAATAGATCAAGCAAGATTTATATATATATATATATATATATATATATATATATATATATATATATATATATATATATATATATATATATTAAGGAAAGATCAATTCACAAAATACTAATGCAGATGGTATTGTTCAAAAGTTCACAAAATCTTCTCACAAAAAAATTTCACAAAAAGAATTATACTATAACAAAAAGAGGTATTGTTCAAAAGTTCACAAAAAGAATTATACTATAACAAACAGAGGTTTAGCCAATGTTCAAGTTCTACTTATTGTGATTTTGAAGAAGCAGCACTCTTTAATTTACTAATTCTAAATTACAAGCAACTGCATCAATTGACCACAGCAACACAGATAGTAGAGCAAGCGTATACTGAACAATCAGTTGCTATAGAAACCTGATAATCAAGGTAGAGAAGTCTCTGATCTGATTATCAAGGAAGAAACAACTCACCGATCACAAGTGTTCGAGAGCTCTACAAACTGACAAACAAAAGCTCTATTACACCGTGTTCGTCAAATGACCAACAAGCTTGCAAGATCACAAGAGCAGCGAGTTATTATGCACAACGGATAAGTGTAATACTCAAGCAGATCGAGGAGCGACTTGAGGCACGAGAGGGTGATTCAGCAAGAAGCAAATGCAAAAGCGATAGAGTGCGAGATGTGCAAAGAGGTACTCAAATGAAATTAATCAAAGATTTAGCAAGGCGATTCATTCAAAACTTCAACACATCGAATATGGGGCTGGTTTCAAAGCAGCTCAACAAGCACATGATGTCAATTAAGCACAAATAACACAAGTCAAAATCGGTGAATGAATTCACCGATTTTAAACAGTGCGATCAATGTAACTTGACCACACAATGATACTTAGCCACCGACACAAGTCAAGACCAAGTATCGAGGGATTATAAGATACAAACAACACCGTCGAGTCAAGATTACACTTTGAAAGGCGGTTTTACACAAGATCGAGAGATCTTGAGCAACCTGAGTTTAGCCTATATCCTCACAAAGGCACTTTCAACTCAAAATCCTCGAGTTCACACGATCTTAGTTCTTGGTCTAACCAATGTAATCTTTCTACTGACGATAACACAAACAACTTAACAGTTTAAACTAGCACACACACTTTGACACACACACAAAAGGAATGCTATAAAAGCGTAAAACAACAAGAAGGGCTTCTTGATCAATAGGAGAGGTCAACACCAAATGTCCCACCTCCAATCTTGAATCAAGTAACCACGAGGGTTGATTCAACATCCAAGATCACAGTTCTAGTATGCCACTGATCGTGTTCTTGGAGCTTGAATCGACAAGACTTCACGCCCTCTGAGACTTATCAAAACACAAAGGATAAAGCAGAAACTTTTGTTTAAGAAAATGTGGGACTGCAAGTGGAAATCTGATTTTGCAAGTCCGAATATACTAGGTATATAAAGCAATTGAGGGGTGAAGAACCCTCAAGTGTAAATGTGAACACAGTTAATGCAGACTCAAAAACATTCCAAAAACCGATTTTGGCGTGTGACACAGAACCAAGTTCAAGTCAGCAAGTATATCACAATATTAACATGAGAAAAAGAGAAACGTTACTTCCTTGAAAATCGGGCTGAGAATCAGAACATTCAAAGTTCGAGACAATGGAAACCAAGGGAAAGATAACATCTTTTCATAGCCAAACCTTCAAGATATACAAGGCACAAAATTAGGGCATTTAATCTGCTCAAATCAGAAAATATCAAACGTCTATAAACATCAAATAATAGGCAAAACGAAACTTCCTTGAATTAGAATCAAATTGACAGTCAGTCAGCCAAAGACCTAGCCGGAGAAGAAAGAAACTTGACCGGACGAACAAAATTGGCTAGAGCTTCATCATCAGAGCCTGAAGAATGACGCACACTCTTCGGGCTCCTCCGATTCTTCTTACCCATGGAAACAAAAGTAGAAAAAGAACAGAAACGAGCACAAACAGGAGGTAGCTTAGGAGGATTTGCCGGATAAAGATGGCCGGAGCCATTGGAGCTGTTGATGTCTTGTTTGTGTTGATGGAGGTGGGAGACTAGTGGTGGCCATCGGTGTTGCTAACCCTAGGGAGGATGGAGCTGAGAGGTCGGGGAGATAGATTTTTTTGGGGTTTGAATTTGGGTGTGGAAAGTTTCATTTGCATTTTTGTTAAACGAAAATGGAGTTTGAAGAGGGAAAATGATAGGATATAATAGTGTGATATTTTATTAAAAGAAATTAGAGAGCAAAAATAATAAGTAATTGGGTATAATGAGAGGAAATATTTATTTATTTATCATAATGACGGGATTTCTTATAAATAGTGAGAGTAATTAAAATTCAGTGGTTAATTGTCACCTTTTAGCTATATAAATGTTTTCCCCTCACAGTTTCCCCCACTAAAACAGTCTTTTAATGATGGGATTTGCACCCTTCACTAAATTTCTGTCACTGTTGGCCCTTTTTCTTGTAGTGCTTATCTTTGCTACTTAGCAAATAGACATAACATTATCTGTTACAAAGTATTTTTTTACCGCCTCTCGATTGCACACATTTTAAATCACACAAATCTGTATGAATTAAATCTAACGGTTCTTTGTTTCATTCCACTGAAGGAAATGGAGCCTTAGTCATTTTAGCTTTGACACATACTTGGAATTTTTCAGTTTGACTAAACTTTAAATTAGGTAATAAATTAAATTCATCATTCTACGAATTGATTTATTATTAACATGTCCTAATCGATTATGCTATAAACAAGAAGACTCAAGCAAGTAAGCAGAAGTAGATGCAATTTTATTAGCCTCATCGGGCACAATATTCTTAAGCATAATAGCCATTACATTCAACTTAAACATACCCTCGGTGAGATAGCCTCTACCGACAAACACTTCATTTTTGGTTAGAATGACCTTATGAGAACCAAACATCATCTTGAAACAAACCTTGCTCAACATAGCACCAGAAACTAGATTCCTACGAATGTCAGGAACATGGAGAACATTGGTCAATTTCAGATTTTTCCCTGAAGTCATCTTCAGAACCACATTCCCGGTTCCCTGAATGTTTGAATGGGAAGAGTTACCCATCCACATTTTCTTACAAGTTCCAGCCTTATAGGTTGAAAACATTGCACGGTTAGCACAAACATGTCTTTTAGCTCCAGTGTCCACAAACCACTGCCTTGGATTCCCCACACATTGCACTATGTCACAACAGCGTAGAACATGTCATCATCACCATGCCCTTGACTGAAATGGCTTCTTTCCATGGCACTCACTTGCACGGTGCCCAAATTTGCCACAGTTGCGGCATTCACCATTAAACTTGTATGCATTTGGTGGTTTCTTAGATGATTGATTCACCAGTTTTCTTGGATGATTGTGCAGTTTTCTTCCTTTTCTGATTTTTGACCTCAGAAACATGAGCTTTGGCCTGTCCAACCAACACAGGAAGTTTCTTTTCGGAACCTCTATTGTCCTCTTCTATACGGAGTCGGACAATCAGATCATCCATAGACATCTGCTTTCGGTTGTGTTTGAGATAACTTTTATATTCCTTCCATGATGAAGGTAGTTTCTCAATCACACAAGCTACTTGAAAGTTTTCACTTATTATCATACCCTATTCTAGAATTTCGGATATAATGATTTGTAATTCCTCAACCTGTTTAATTACGGTTTTGGAATCGACCATCTTATAGTCCAGAAATTCACCTACTATAAATTTATTAGCACCAGCATCCTCAGTTTTATATTTTTTCTCTAAGGCAAGCCACAATGCTTTAGCAGATCAAAATTACAATAGACACCATACAGAGTATTGTCTAAACAATTAAGGATGTAATTTTTGCATAAAAAATCACTGTGCTTTCTACTTTCACTTGCAAGCAAAGCTCCGTGTTCAAGGTTATCTGGAGGCATAACCGGTTGCTCTTTAGTGAGCATCGTTGCCAAGCCAAGCGTAGTCAGGTAGAAGATCATCTTTTGCTGCCAGCGCTTGAAATTCAGCCTGTTGAACTTTTCTGGCTTCTCACCATGAGAGAACCAGCCACAGCAACAGTAGATTGTGTCACAACAGTAGTAGGCACAGTTGCATTTGATAGTGGATTCAGACTTCCACTTGCCACAGCATCAGCAGTAGGTGTCAATGACGCATGATTAACATTAGTCATTTCTGTTCAAGAACAGAAGATAAACAATCATATTCAGGTTCGTTTTCAATGTGACAAAAAAGATGAAGTTTACTGAATATCACAAAGTGATATTCAGTTCGATCAGAGAAAAAAATTGTTCAGAATACTATCTGAAAATTTATTTTTATTCGCATATAGATACTTTTCAGTGCATAAGAAAGCTCTGAAAATTTTATCTTAAGATTGTTATAACCGTAGTATCGTATGCAAAATAAAATAAACAACCAGAAAGAAGAAGAACAATTTATTTATAATTTGAAAGAGTACTATAAGTGCAGTTATGAAAAATTGAAAATACAAACTGGAAGGATATCTATAAACGACTGAGCTGAGATGAAATATGTCATTAAGACAAATTTTCTCCGGCATGTACCCACGGATTATGCAACTGTCTCCCAGGATTAATCAGTCTACCTGTTCAAGAGAGAGGTACTTCATATCGAAATTCTGTGTCAACATTTTCTTAGTATTCATGATTATATCAAGAGTTATTCATGATTATATCAAGAGTACTTCTCATGATCAACATCTCTTCCACATAAAGACATACTATCACATAAGAATTAGAAGTGTTCTTGATATAGACACATTTGTCACACTCGTTTATTTTAAACCCATTTGACAGCATCGTGTGATCAAATTTTTGATGCCATTGTTTTGGCGCTGATTTTAGCCCATACAATGATTTAACGAGTCGACACACCTTGTGTTCTTGACCTGGAACTACAAACCCCTCGGGTTGTTCCATGTACACTTCTTCCTCCAATTCACCATTTAAGAAAGCAGTCTTAACATCCATTTGATGGATTTCCAAGTTATAGAGCGCAGCAATCACAATAAGAACCCTTATCGAAGTGATTCTATTTACCGGTGAATATGTATTTTAAAATCAAGACCTTTTTTTGTCGATAACATTTGGCTACCAATCTGGCCTTATATTTATCAATAGATCCATCAACTTTATGTTTTTCTTAAAAATCCACTTACAACTGAGAGCTTTATGCCCTGGTGGAATATTAACCAATTCCGAAGTGTGATTTTGCATAATGGAGTCAATTTCACTTTTTATTGCTTCTTTCCCGTAAGGCCCTTCTGGATTCGACATAGCCTCAACATATGTTCTTGGATCATATTCTACCATATAGGTGAGAAAATCCGGACCAAATGATGTTAAAGTCCTAGCCCGTTTACTTCTACGAG
The DNA here is from genome assembly GCA_026214975.1 of Gentiana macrophylla. Classification (NCBI taxonomy): domain Eukaryota; kingdom Viridiplantae; phylum Streptophyta; class Magnoliopsida; order Gentianales; family Gentianaceae; genus Gentiana; species Gentiana macrophylla. The sequence continues at coordinate 29,251,028 of CM047808.1, forward strand.
ATTCTATTTCCTCATTTTCCGGAGTGGTATCCTCTGTGGATTCATGCATCCGCTTATTTGGACTCGTGTCTTCTTTGTTTTTGTCTTTATTAGGAAAGACATCCTCGAAAAACACCGCATCTCTGGACTCCATGATGGTATTCACCTGTACATCAGGGATGTAAGATTTATGCACTAGAAATCTATATGCACTACTTTTATTTGTATAACAGATAAATATGCAATCTATCGTTTTAGGCCCAATCTTTATTTGTTTAGGTTTAGGCACTTCTACCTTTGCTACCCTCACACTTTCAAGTATTTGTAGCTTGGCTTATGGACTTTCCACAACTCATATAGCGTTTTATCCATCTTTTTCGATGGAATTCTATTAAGAATGACATTTACTGAGAGGAGCCTCCCCCTATACGTTCTGAGGTAAACCCGAACTTATAGCGTTCAGCAATACCATTTGATTGAGGTGTATACGGAGCTGTAGTTTGATGAATAATGCAAGAGTGTGAACATGTTTCATTAAAAGGTGCATCATATTCATCACCTCGATCACTACGAACCTTTTTGATTCGTTTGCTAAGTTGATTTTCGACTTCATTCTTATAGTTTTTAAAAGCCTCAATTGTCTCATCTTTGCTACTTAGCAAATAAACATAGCAGTATCTTGTACAATCATCGATAAAAATTACAAAGTGTTTTTACAGCCTGTCGATTGCACAAATTTTAAATCACACAAATCTGTATGAATTAAATCTAACGGTTCTGTGTTTCTTTCCACTGAAGGAAATTGTGCCTTAGTCATTTTAGCTTCAACACATATTTGGCATTTTTCAGTTTGATTAAACTTCATATTTATCGTCATTCTATGAATTGATTTATTATTAACTTGTCCTAATCGATTATGACATAAACAAGAAGACTCAAGCAAGTAAGCAAAAGTGGATGCAATTTTATTAGCCTCATCGGGCACAATACTCTTAGGCATAATAGCCATTACATTCAACTTAAACATACCCTCGGTGAGAAAGCCTCTACCAAAAAACACTTCATTTTTTGTCAGAATGACCTTATCAGAACCAAACATCACGAATGTCAAGAACATTGGTCAATGTCAGCTTTTTCCCTGAAGTCATCTTCAGAACCACATTCCTGGTTCTCTGAATGTTTGAATAGGAAGAGTTACCTATCCACAGTTTCTCACCAACTCCAGCCTTATAAGTTGAAAACATTTCACGGTCAGGACAAACATGTTTTGTGGCTCCAGTGTCCACAAACCACTCCCCTAGATTCCCCACAACATTGCATTCCCTCACCACAGCGCAGAACATGTCATCATCACCATCAGTTTCAGCCATATGTGCCTTTGGCTAAAATGGCTTCTTTCCACGGCACTCACTAGCACGGTGCCCAAATTTGCCACAGTTGCGGCATTCACCATTACACTTGTATGTAGTTGGTGGTTTCTTGGAAGATGCACCAGTTTTCTTGGAAGATTGTCTAGTATTCTTCCTCTTCTGACTCTTGACCTCAGCAACATGAGCCTTGGCCTATCCAACCTGCACAGAAAGATTCTTTTCGGATCCTCTATTGTCCTCTTCTATATGGAGTCAGACAATCAGATAATCCATAGACATCTGCTTTCGCTTGTGTTTGAGATAACTTTTATATTCCTTCCATGATAAAGGTAGTTTCTCAATCACACAAGCTACTTGAAAGTTTTCACTTATTACCATACCCTCTTCTAGAATTTCGGATATAATGATTTGTAATTCCTCAACTTTTTAATTACGGTTTTGGAATCAACCATCTTATAGTCCAGAAATTTACCTACTATAAATTTCTTAGCACCAGCATCCTCATTTTTATATTTTTTTCTCTAAGGCAAGCCACAATGCTTTAGCAGACTCAAAAGTATAATAGACACCATATAGAGTATTGTCTAAGCAATTAACAATGTAAAATTTTCATAAAAAATCATTGTGCTTCCAACTCTCAAGAGCAAGCAAAGCTCCGTGTTCAAGGTTATCTGAAGGCACAACTGGTTGCTCTTTCGTTAGCATCCTGGCCAAGCCAAGCGTAGTCAGGTAGAACAACATCTTTTGCTGCCAGCGCTTGAAATTCAGCCCGCTGAACTTTTCTGGCTTCTCGCCATGCGATGAACCAGCCACAAAAACATTAGATTATGTCACAACAGTAGTAGGCACAATTGCATTTGATAGTGGATTCAGACTTCCACTTGCCGCAGCATCAATAGTATGTGTCAATGACGCATCATTAATAGTAGTCATTTCTGTTCAAGAACAGAAGATAAACAATCAGATTAAGGTTCATTTTCAACGAGACCAAACAAGATGAAGTTTATTGAATTTCACAAAGTGATATTCAGTTCGATCAGAAAAAAATTGTTCAGAATACGAACTGAAAATTTATTTTTATTTGCATACAGGTACTTTTCAGAGCATTAGAAAGCTCTGAAAAAAATTGTCTTAATATTGTTATATCCGTAGTATCGTATGCGAAATAAAATAAACAACCAGAAGGAAGAAGATTAATTTATTTATACTCTAAAAGAAAATTACCATTGTAGTAAAGAAAAATGAAAATACAAACATAAAGGATATCTATAAACGATTGAGGTGAGATGAACTCTGTCCTTAAGACAAATTTGCTCCGGCATGTACCCAGGGATTATGCAATTGTCTCCCAGGATTACTCAATTTAGCTGTTCAAGCGGGAGGTACTTCAACTCTGAACAAACATTGAACTCTGACAGTGCTTCAGAAACTCTTCAACTAAATTTATGCAGAAGTATGATGTGTGTTGTATTTCTATGTCCATTTCCATTATAGTAGGGGACCTTTATATAGGGAGCAGGAGAAGAAACTGAATTGAAGGCCATCAGGTGAAAGAACTCCACTAACACCTTTAATTCCATTAGTTGAAGATTACTTTAACTCCATCAGTTTCAAGTAATAAACAACTTCACTAACTTTTGTAGTTATGTACGAGTTGCAGATGAAGGGACTCAGCCTTTGAGTCAAACCGAATCGAATCAGACTTCTGACTATGAAGGGAACTCAGCTCGAATCAGCTCATCAGAATGTAGAATAATTATTTGACAAGTTCAATGTAACTTTGTCCAAAATATTAGGTATTGCCTTATGCCCAATTCCCCAAGCCCAAGCCCAAGGTCAATGGTCAACGGGCTCGTGCACGGGCAGACGGCGGCGGAGCGCGCGTGTGCGTGTGGCAATTTTAGCAGAACATCGTCTAACTAAATCATTCTGAACTATCTCCGATACCTTAGAGCTTATACCATTGATTAAACTCCTCCCACTTATATATTGAGAAAAGGTTAGCACAATTCCCAATATGGGATTAAGGAAGTTGAACTATTCAACTTCCAAAGTTTCAACACTTCAACTTTTCCAACTAACCAACTTCAAGCCTAAATTTCTCATTGATCCGATATCTGAATTGAAAGATTCAAAGACCTGTCTTCATCTACGTCACACATAGATTTCAAAGTCATCATAAACTCTTGATAAACTATACAAGAGTCTATCTCACCGATGGTATGTTACGTTGAATGTAATGGCTATTATGCCCAAGAATATTGTGCTCGATGAGTCTAATAAAGCTGCATCTACTTCTGCTTTCTTGCTTAAGTCTTCTTGTTTATGGCATAATCGATTAGGACAAGTGAATAATAAATCAATTCGTAGAATGATGAATTTAGATTTATTACCTAATTTAAAGTTTAATCAAACAGAAAAATGCCAAGTATGTGTCGAAGCTAAAATGACTAAGGCACCATTTCCTTCGGTGGAAAGAAACATAGAACTGTTAGATTTAATTCATACAGATTTGTGTGATTTCAAGTTTGTGCAATCGAGAGGCGGTAAAAAATACTTTGTAACAGATATTGTTCTGTCTGTTTGCTAAGTAGCAAAGATGAGACAATTGCGGCTTTTAAAAACTATAAGAATGAAGTCGAAAATCAACTTAGCAAACGAATCAAAAAGGTTCGTAGTAATAGAGGTGGTGAATATGATGCACTGTTTAATGAACTATGTTCACAATCTGACATTATTCATCAAACTACTGCTCCGTGTATACTCAACGAAATGGTATTACAGAACGCAAAAACCGCACTCTAAATGAAATGATGAATGCTATGTTGATAAGTTCAGGTTTACCTCAGAATTTGTGGGGGAGAGGCCATCCTCTCAGTCTTTGGCCCTGTCCATTTAACACTCAATATATATTAACCCTACCCAAGAAACGTGAAACCTAATTCTCATTTTCATCATTCGGCTGCCTCCCACAAACTTCCAGATAACACCCCACCTCTCCTCTCCTCTCTATCTCTCCTCATTACTTCTTCTCTAACCATTCCACCATCCATATTCACTACTTTTCCAACTTGAAAGTCTCCGGCCGTTTCACATTCAACCTTTCCATTTCCTCTCCATCGAAACCTCCACCTTCCTCATCAAACACTGAACCGATCTCAGCTCGTTCAAATTTTCAATTAAATGCTGAGAAAACTTCAGGTCTTCGATGAAGACTTCAATCGAACATTTGACTGATTCTTGCTTCAAAACTCACACTAACTTGAACGTTTATCTCGAATCTAATCAAAAGATTTAACCTTTCTGTTTGAATCTTTGTTTCCACAGTCAAATGATGCTTTCAATGTTGCTCAGTCTCCAACCGGTGGCGCAGCCAATTCGATTGGCATGGTGATGCCTTGTTGACTATTTCTTGTTGCTGCTGATTAACGATGCACTGTGAATTGTGGCTTGACCCGTCCTTACAGCATTAAAGGTGAGATCTTTCATAGTCAATTGAGGATCGATGCTCTATCTTTCTATATCCGGTGACCGAATCGAGGCTGTCTTCTCCATTAATGACAAATGGACCGACTAGCTCTCTCTACTTTGACCCAATTCGCATGGTCAGTCCGATTCTCCTTTGTGCTTGACCCAATCTATATGATGTGTATTAATTACTGAGACCAAAGCCTGACCTCACCCGAATTGTTGTTCATGCCTTGACCCAATTTGATAACAGGTAAAATAGGTTTGACTCTCTTCTTCCAATCCCCAAAGTCATGTCTGACTAAGTGATGAAATCGAAATCCATAAATTCGATTAATGACTCACTTATTCTATGCATCTGATTGATAAATCAAAGTCATTATTTTGTTTATGATTCAAAAAATTGTTTGATATTTTCAGATTTATTTAATGACGAAAATATCTTACTAATTTTTTATAAAATAAATAAGGTGTTTGATTCATTAATCAATATAAAGTGGATATAATCAGTCCCTATTTATCCACTGATTATAAATGAAACTTACACACACTGCATATGCCGTCAGAGAGTGTGATATAGATCTACCTCTATGTCTATATCATACTCGAACAAAACTACACTTATCACTTTGGGATTATAATGACCATTCACTTCACTTAGCCATGTATATATATATATATATATATATATATATATATATATATATATATATATATATATATATATATATATATAAAATTGATTGTACTACATTAAATATTAAGGCTATAGATATCTATATGAATATTTCGTAATTAATTAATTATAAAACTGATTTTCATAATTAAGCTAAATAGTTTTATTTTCTGAAATTAAATGAATCCTGAAAATTGTTTGATGAATTCGAAAAGGCCATTTCTTTATAATAAATGAGCCTAGAATATAATATGTTGCTTGGTTAAAATCTGAACCTTTTAATACTCATGTTATTCGAAAAATCATTTTCTAAGAAAGTGTGTAAGCTAGTCTTTACTTAAGTCTCTCTATGCATCACATCTTCCTATGTTGTCATTTAGTAATCCAAGTAATGTCATTTAATACACAACCACTGCATTCACCACTGCATGTCTATACTATCCCAAAGACAACAAACTGATCTAGCAACTAAGTTGATCAAACATTTTGATAATATTAAAAATTATCCTTGTATTCTCGGACTGTTTGCCGTGTGTTTCATCTTGAATCCATTTGCAATTCAAGAATGATTTTGGTTGAGTAGATTAAGTCTCGAAACCCATCTTGAGCCTGGATTGCGATCCCGGTTTGTTTCTGGTACCATTCTTCCGCTTCTCTCAACCTCAACCTTGGTGGTTCGATATCAATAAATTCACGTTTTTACTTTTTCTTTCAAGTTGCTTCTTTTCTTCCGTTTTATGAAAGTAGAACTTGATTAGTTCAAGTACCGGAGGTTGTATTTATTCTGTTGTGTTAATCTTTTGTAACAGAACTGTGATTGAATCTTTGTGACTGTGTGTCACTATTGTGTTTAAGATTCTTTCACTACAGTGTGATCTAAAGATTTAACAAATCAGAATCTATTTATCTCTTGTATCTTTAAATTCAGTTTTGATTTCTGGAAATTATTGTATCTGTAACAAACTGAAGATATAGTGGAAATCTGTAATGTAATTGTTGTGATACACCTATGATTGTATAATCTAGGTAATCGAAACAAAACCTGATTTATCTGTGCTTGACATTGAAATAGAAACATCACTTAAGTAACTTATTGACTCTGTCATTGCTGAAGTTACTAGGCTGATAATTCAAGTGAAACATTGTGTCTAAATCATTATTACTGGACATTACTGTTGTTTAGTTGAATAAACTACAATATAATTGTTTGGCCGAACTCCTGCTTGATTATCATTGGAACCTGCAGTTTAGTTGTACTATTAATCAAGTGTATAGTCTTTGGTAAAGCACAACTTGTGTCCTGTTTTAATGTCCAAACTCTATGAAACTTTCTTGCTTCACATTAAAGCTGAATCGATTTATTTTTTTGTTGCATTGTGAGCATATTCAGCCTGGTATTTATGTGCTGATTAAGTTTCAGTAATTTGAGAAATTACTTCTGAATATTTAAGTAACACTTAAGTCCAGCAATCAGCTTGGTAAGTTTGTTCAAACAAGAATTTGTCTTGACTACAATAACTGAGTTTTGTGTTTTATTGAAACACTCTGTTGATCAATTTTGATCAATCAAAGCCAAATCCTTATTGGACTTAATTGAAAGTAATACATAACTTGGTCACCTAGTACCTTAGGAACAATACGTTAACCGGTTAGTTCTTCCGCCTAATTTGGTCTAACAGCTGCCTAAGTAGTTGGAACTCCGTAATTAATTTAAGTCCTTAATATATAAACTTTGAAAGAGGATTTAGTAAAATTTAAAAAGGGTATATATCCTATTCACCCCCCCTCTAGGATATACTATTGCGCATATACGATCCAACAATTATGCCTAAGAATATTGTGCCCGATGAGTCTAATAAAGTTGCATCTACTTCTGCTTACTTGCTTGAGTCTTGTTGTTCATGGCATAATCGATTAGGACATGTTAATAATAAATCAATTCGTAGAATGATGAATTTAGATTTATTACCTAATTTAAAGTTTAATCAAACTGAAAAATGTCAAGTATGTGTCGAAGCTAAAATGACTAAGGCACCATTTCCTTCGGTGGAAAGAAACATAGAACCGTTAGATTTAATTCATACAGATTTGTGTGATTTAAAATTTGTGCAATCGAAAGGCGGTAAGAAATAATTTGTAACATTTATCGATGATTACAAGATATTGTTATGTCTATTTGCTAAGTAGCAAAGATGAGACAATTGAGGCTTTTAGAAACTATAAGAATGAAGTCAAAAATCAACTTAGCAAACAAATCAAAAAGGTTCGTAGTGATAGAGGTGGTGAATATGATGCACCGTTTAATGAACTATGTTCACAATCTGGCATTATTCATCAAACTACTGCTCCGTATACACCTCAATCAAATGGTATTACTGAACGCAAAAACCACACTCTAAAAGAAATGATGAATGCTATGTTGATAAGTTCGGGTTTACCTCAGAACTTGTGGGGGGAGGCTCTCAGTACATGTCATTCTTGATCGAATTCCATCCAAGAAAATGGATAAGACCCATATAAGTTGTGGAAAGGCCATAGGCCAAGCTACAAATACTTGAAAGTGTGGGGGAGTTTAGCGTGATGCCATGCAAGATGAGATCAATGCCTTGGTTCAAAATGATACTTGGGAACTTGTACCTTATTCCTCTAATATGAATTTTTTTTAAGGGCTCTAATATGAATTTGATTGGTAATAAATGGGTTTATCGTGTTAAGCATCATGCAGATGGCCGTATTGAGTGCTACAAGGCCCGCCTTGTAGCTAAGGGCTTTCATCAGACTACAGAGATCGACTACCATGACACCTTTAGTCCGGTTGTGAAACCTATCACAATTCGACTCCTTCTCACATTGGCAGTTACATGGCACTAGGCTATCAAGCAGGTAGATATTCAAAATGCGTTTCTTGATGGTTATTTATCTGAAAGTGTGTTCGTGCAGCAGCCTCAGGGATTTTAGCATCCTGACTATCCTGACTACTTCTGTCGGCTTGAACGTAGTCTCTATGGGCTTCGACATGCCCTTCGTGCGTGGTTCTCTCGGTTTACTTCGGTTCTCTCCTCTTATGGGTTTGTGCCTTCCAAGGCCGACACCTCTTTGTACGTGTACCACAGGGGTTCTGATTGGGTGTATGTACTCATATACGTTGATGACGTTATTATTTTGGGTTCGTCCCTTACACTTGTGGATCATGTTATTCGTTATTTGGGCTCTCATTTTCCAGTTAAGGACCTCGGTCAATTATCTTATTTTCAGGGCATTGAGGTTTTGCATACTTCCGATGGTTTATATCACTCGCAACGCAAATATATCCTTCAGTTACATCAAAAGGCCGGCTTGGCTGAATCCAAGCCATGTACTACTCATATGGCCTCCAATTGTCGGTTGTCTCAGTTTACTAGCTCTCCCTACTCCGATCCGTCTCTTTATCGCGCTATTGTTGGCGGTCTTCAGTATCTCCAGTTTACTCGCCCGGATATTGCCTTTGCAGTTCATACGGTTAGCAAATTTATGCATTCTGCGACCGATGAGCATTGGATGGCTGTCAAGCGTATTCTTCGGTACCGCAAGCACTCTATCTCGGATGCCTTTTTCATTTCTCACACGTCGCATCTCACTCTTTACACTTACTCTAATGCTGATTAGGCTGCTGATTCTGATGATCGTCGTTCGGTGGGGGCCTACTGCATCTTCCTTGGTCCGAATGTTATTAGTTGGAGTTGCAAACAACAGCAAATTGTCGCCAAAAGTAGTACGGGAGCGGAATATAAGACGCTTTCTCTTACCGCTTCCGAGCTTCAGTGGTTATCTCAGCTACTTCGGGAATTATCTGTTCATTTTGCCAGTCCTCCGGTCTTATGGTGCGATAATATTGACGCCGCCTATCTTGCGGCTAATCCTGTTTTTCACGATCGTACGAAGCACATTGAGATCAAATTTCATCATGTTCGTGAGCTTGTGGCCTCCTAGGCTCTTCAAGTCGTGTTTATTTCCTCCAAAGATCAGCTTGCGGATGTTCTCACTAGCTAAGCCATTGGGCAATCCGCGCAGCTCAAGGTCAATCTTCACGCCCGTTCCCTTCCCGTGGGTTTGCGGGGGCGTATCGAAGATAATGTGAAGGATAAATAAATATTGAATTAATACTTGTAATTATTATTGTATTTATCGTGTATCTAGAAATATTTGAGGGCTAAGTTATAGGCCACTATAAATACATGTATCTGTATCATTATTCAATTAATGAAATCTTCCAATTATTTACGACAATACAATTTATTTTGGTTTGGGACCAAATTCTGTTTAGTGTGTCAAATGGACCCTCTTATCTATAGAAAAAAAATACACTTTCGTATTGTTTGTTTTGACAAATGAAACTAGTCTGATGGTTCACTCCATAAAACCGGAAAATATTTGTGTAGAGTGTGTATTTGAGATGAAATGACGAGCTAAACGATCAGAATCACACAATTTAAATACAGAATAAAATTATGTCGTTTATATTAAACCACACGATGTCCCTATACGTGTGAATACAGAAGTATTTCCTCATAAAACCTTCCTTTTTAATTAAGGCTTGAAAGGTGCGATAACTACGGCAGCATTTTGACCGCCAAAACCACAGTTGAAGGAGACAGCTGTGACAGAATGAGAGCACATTAGTTTTCGTTATTATTTTATCTCTTCTTATTACATTATGTGAGGGGCGGATGTATATGTACGAAATATATGGACCCCGTTAAAATAATAAATTAGTCAAGTTTTACCAATAACAAAATTATGGATCCTGTAAAAAAAACAAAAAAAAAATTAATCTTAAAAAGTTAGAATAGCATACCGACGTTAACTTCATGTTGTATCTTCACGTTTGGGACGGTATCCATTGTAACAGCAGGGTCTATGTTCTACAACAAAGAGTAATAATAATAATAATAATAATAATAATAATATTGGTACGTAAGCCGTTTCACACTAGTATTAGCCATGCAGAAATAAATAAATAAATAAATAAAAAAAAAAAAAAAAAAAAAAAAAAAAGGGGTGATAGGTAGCCGTACGTATTGATTAGCAGTCGGATGCAACCAGCCAGTGTTGATTGCTTGAATGGTTGAGATTGCTTCTATTGCACCACTAGCACCGAGAGTATGTCCGATCAAAGACTGAATTCACAGTAAATGAATATTAATTAGTAGTGTCATTAGTTTTATGGTCGTCTTGAAGCAATAATTGGATCACAATATTATCAATTTTAAAAAAATTGATTGATGGTTTTTTTTTTTTTCTAACAGTAGGGTTTATTTTGAATATAACACTTTCTGTTAGTTTTGGTATACTAACTAAGAGTTGGTCCATAACCAATTTAAAATTTATGAATTACAGCCTCAATTAATTAATTATTTCATTCACTTTGTTATATGCTGTTTAAACTTCAAATAAAAATGTATCCTTGCAGTTAACAAAATCACATAGTAACGAAATTAGTTTAATTTTTTTTTTTTTTTTTTAAGAAATAACTCTTTGGATTTAAGAAGGAAATGAGAAAAAATTATTGGCTAAAAGAAAGGCAATCTCCTTTACAATTTATCATCTAACAATAAATAAGGTATACTAGAAAAACAAAAAAACCCATAAACGTAGCTTTGAAAATTCAACTATCAGATAAAATGAGAGTGATTTAGTCATAGATTTTATCCACACGAAAAGTCACATAATCATACAGGAGTGGCATATTTCTTTTTTCTTTTTCATTAAATACATTAAATATTTTGGATCATTTGTGTCCACACTTTGTATGGACATTTCCCGTGTACAAATATTTTTCAGATAAAAAGTCACAAAATTTGTTGGCAAGTGCACCTTTTAACTTGAAACAGAGGGAGTAATTATGTTAACACACCTCAAAAAATAAATCAAGAGTATTAAGGTTTTTTCCGCAAATGAGTGTTTTATTTGACTATGTAGCCATCTAAAAAGATAATATATAGTAAGGGGATATTTAGGAAGGTATCATTAAAGATAATTGAATTAACTTGGTACAATTATTCAAGATAGTAAAAAATTATAGAAAGCAGTTGACTGTCTTTCAGTATTATTACATAATGGCTAATTTGTTTCATAGGAACGTAACGTGGTAAGTGAAGAGGTTTGGGGTGCGGTGATGAGTAGGATAGGTGGTAGATAGAGAAGGGTAGGGTAGGATGGTGGTGTGATACGGTAAGGTAGGGTGGGTAAAATATGATGGTGGGGTGGACGGGTATGCGGGGTGGGGTAGGTTAATTAATTAGGGCTAGGGTAAGATGGGGTGGGTTGGGTAGGATGGGTGGTATGGTAATGTTTGGTATGATGGAGTGGATGGGGTAGCATAGGGTATAGTGGTAAGCTAAGGTGGGGTAGGATGGGATGGTAAGGTAAAGTAGGGTACGGTAGGGCAATGTAGGGTTGTAGGTTGGTGGTAAGGTAGGTAGAGAGGTAAGGTTCAATGGGGTGATAGGTAGAGAGGGTGGTAGGTAAGGAATGATGCATAAAGTAAGGGTGGGTGAGTGGGTAAGGTAGGGTGGTGTGGTAAGGTGGTAGAGTAAGTGGTAGACTAAGGCAACTATACCCCACCCTACATAACCTTACCTCTAATACCCTACTTTACGCACCCTTCCTCACACCCATCCCTACCTGTCACTCGATGTGTCATGGAATCCACCTACATAACCTTACCCCTAATACCCTACCTTACGCATCCTACCCCGTCCCACCCCACCCCCCACCCCAACCCAAACTTTACCCATCTTTCCTTTTTACCTAAGATAATTTACGGATTAAAGCATGCCTTTAGGTCATAGAATCATAAACTTGATACGATCCGGTCCAATGGATTTGACAAATATTTTGATGTGTCTTATGTGACAAGAAGATCAATAGCGGAAAAGTGGTGTTGGAGTAGATAACATCACACACATTGGGAATGGTGCATGATTGTTATATGGAGTTAAGTATTTGGAATTCCAAAAATAGAGTATTCTGAATGACCGATTTTGAAATGTTAACTTTATTTTTTGAGATTCGAAGTGTTCGAGTTCACTAGATGAGTTGTAAACCCAATATCTTATTTTGATAATATGGATGAGCTTTATCAAATGTGATATTCCTGGAAAGGTTTCATACCAACTTGACATGGAATAATTCTCCGCAAATGCCAGTAATTGACATTTTAGACAATGGATAAATACTTATAGCATAAGAGTTAATCAAGGCCATTTCGATCATATCCATGATTTGATTATTCGATAAACGGTAAAAAATATTCTATAGTATCTTCGGAGAAATAAAGATAGTATGCTAGTTTGATCTGGTGGTGACCTGATGGGAGATGGTTAAAATAATTAAAATGGACAAGAGTTGTTTCATGGATCGTATTCTTATCGGTAGAATTTGTTGGACACAATATCTTGTGAAGTTGTTACCAAGAAAATGTTGCAAATTTTTTTGACAAAAATTAGCAAAACAATGTGACAGTAAGACTTGTCTACTTGTTTTAAAGCAAGTGGGAGAATTTTATAGGTAGATGGAGTGCTCTAAGAAAATATTTATAGTGCTTGTTAGAAATGGTGCTCGAAAAAGCATTCTTTTATTTGCATATGAGTATGCATTCAAATGCACATCATGAAAACCCCACGGGGTTCATTATATGATCATAAGACTCAGTTCATAAGAGTTATGTATGGGGGGTTGAGTTTATGGAGAACTAACTTAAAGATTGAGTCCGTGGTGAAATTGACTGAACTTCAAGAGAATACAGTCAAATCACCATTAGTGCCCCAGAACACATAGAGTGTGACCTTCTAATCTGAGCCGTCGATGTTAGACACTTTAGTAGTTGCACTTATATGTGATGAGATCACATTGAAATGAATTGATTCGATATGATGATCTTGTACTAAGTCCATAACAAGAATTATTAGATGAAAATTTATGGATTTAATCTTAAACCTGATGTGAGACTCATGTCTTTTCAGGGGCAGCGTTTGATTTGGAGGTACACTAAAAAGTGACGTTTTTCAAATACCGACCATTTTAGCATCACTCAAGGATTGGTAGCCGTAAATGTAAGTCACAAAGGTAAAATCCACTCCTTCCTCGAAAATCGAAGTAGGAAGACGGTTCCCTCGGTTGTTAATTTTGGAACTAATCAATCGGCTGAATCTTTCATATGATCAAAGATCTCGATCACTAGTGAATTAACGGTAGTTTGAGAAAGCTCTTACGTAACATGCCTTTCTCCACATACAGATCATCCGTGGAGGGTCATCCATATGTATTGATTATATCAGTGGGCGCTAGGTAACTTCTTAGTAGTGGAGTGAATCAATTCTATATTCCGGAATAGTGCAGTATCGACTCTATGGTAACATGACGCTAACATTAATGAGTTGCATGATTTGACTGAAGAGTTTGGTCTATCATTCAAATCATTGGAGTGTCTGGATATATATAGGCCCATGATCCCCGACTTTACTCGTAATGCACATTAAGAAATCTTATAGATAAAAGGGGAAAAGAGTTTTTCTGAGATTTAGCTAGCGGACATTAATGTGATAAATGAGTGGTTGAGGAAACATTGTTTTTCCTAAACTATGTATTGAAGTATATTTAGTGAAAAATAGTTTTCCACTTGATATAATAGTCATGGATTATATATAAGATAAATAATGGATAAATTTAAGTAAATATGATTTCCTTATTTTATATGACAATTAAAGTGGTAATTTTAGTTAATTAGGAAAATGTTTCTCACATGGGCTAATTACTTAATATGGGCTAATTACTTAATATGATTAAGTCAGTCTTTTCCTAATTGAGCTACCTAGTTAATATGATTAAGTAAAGGTTTCCTAGATGGTCTACTCCGAATTAGATTAAAGAATGCCTAATTGGGCTAGTAAACCATCCTAGTTGATAATCTAAAGTAGAGGATCTTGATCTATCTATTAATGCCCTAATGATGCCTATATAAGGATAGCTTTCAAAAAAGCAAATCACTAACCACTCTCCTCAAGTTTGGGGTGCCACTGTTGTTGAAATTTTAGGGAAAATTTATCTTTACTAAATACTTAAAATATTCAAAAGGAAAAGGAGATTAGATCTTCTTGAAGCTAATCTCATGGAGATTCTTGGTATATGCTTGGATAAGGCTTCACCTCCTTATATAGAGAAAGGTCTTGTGAAAAATCTTGTATTCCACAAGGCTCATTGTTTCTTCATCATCATCACCACGTGTTGCTATTATCTCTGCAAAACCCATCATGCATTAATTTACTAAGTTTTTAAGAATATTGTTGGGACAGATTGCCCACACTCTTAAATGATAAGGAAATATGGTAGCACATTTACTACCACCAATTGGTTTTAGTAGAACGGTAAGCGTTTGATCTTAACATGGTATCCGAGCCAGAGGTCACGGGATCGAACCCTGGTTGGAACATTATTTAAAAATTTTGTGCAAGTGTTGGGACAGATTACTCACACTTGAGGGGGGTGTTGGGAGAGATTGCCTACACTCTTGAATAAAAAAATTGTGCAAGTGTTGGACAGATTGACAACACTTGAGGGGGGTGTTGGGACAGATTGTCCACACTCTTAAATGATAAGGAAACATGGTAGCACCTTTACTACCACCAATTGGTTTTAGTAGAACGGTAAGCTCTTGATTTTTACAAACATTTTAATTTGTATTTCGAATTATGTTTATTCTTTCCCCTACTCGGTTGAATGGGATTCACCTGGGATGGCGTGAACAAGTTTTTGGAGTTCCAGAAGTGGAAGTTGCCTCACCTCAACGAGCTAATAGCTCGCCCCAATGAGCTCATCGAAATTTATTGAGCCAATAAAATAGTTCTAAGTCGGGTCGGGTCGGGTCGGGTCAGGTTATCTAGATTATTTAAAAAATTTGTGCAAGTGTTGGGACAGATTACTCACACTTGAGGGGGGTGTTGGGAGAGATTGCCTACACTCTTGAATAAAAAAATTATGCAAGTGTTGGACAGATTGACAACACTTGAGGGGGGTGTTGGGACAGATTGCCCACACTCTTAAATGATAAGGAAACATGGTAGCACCTTTACTACCACCAATTGGTTTTAGTAGAACGGTAAGCTCTTGATTTTTACAAACATTTTAATTTGTATTTCGAATTATGTTTATTCTTTCCCCTGCTCGGTTGAATGGCATTCACCTGGGATGGCGTGAACAAGTTTTTGGAGTTCCAGAAGTGGAAGTTGCCTCACCTCAATGAGCTAATAGCTCGCCCCAATGAGCTCATCGAAATTTATTGAGCCAATAAAATAGTTCTAAGTCGGGTCGGGTCGGGTCGGGTCAGGTTATCTAGATTCTAACAGTCCATACACGCCTGCATACATCATATTTTCTAACCATAAAAACATGGGATAAAAAGGACTATGGCTATGTTTGACTATTACCAATTGGAATCTATCTTATTATTCTGCTGGTGGGAATATCTATATGGCCTAAGTTTAACTGGACCAGCTCATTTCTTTAGTGATATGAAGTGTTCCCTACCCCTATAAAGAGGCAATGAACTAGAGAGACAGAGAAAACATCTTAGAATTGGTCTAGGATCTCATGGATCTCTATTGTATGCTTTGGTACTTCAATACTGGCATGTGTCATATTAAAGCAAGCTATCATTAAATCTGATCCCTTCTTGAGTTCCCTCTTATGGATCTACCCACCGATCATCCTCAATTGACCCTCTTCAACCTGAATACTTAAGACGGCATTTTTATTCTTGTTAGTAAAAGAGAGCTCCATTTTGACAAAATCAAAATTCATGGGAATGAATTGTTGCATCCATTCCACACCCAAATCAATGTCACACCCTGTAGAGGTTCAAAAGTCTTGCATTTCATTAACCGGGGCAGATTGGGGAAATATAATTCTGTTACCATGTGCCAATGTAACCGCCATATGATTCGTCGGCTCTACTATGCATTGAACTTCCTGAGATACTATTGCATCCAGGAAATTTTTGGAATTTCCACTATCAATACGGTTTAAAATATGCTTCTTCTTCAGTAACCTATGGATCCTGATGGTATTGAAGCTTACTTGACTAGTGGTGGTGCCGAGTGAATCTGGGAGTATTCACTGGGTCTCTTATGAATGATATGATCCTTTAAAGTGGTAAATCTATTAACAAGTTCCCCCAAAACCTCTTCTTCATCAACTAGCATGAAATGCATATGCTTCACCTTACATTGGTGTCTTGGGAAATACTTCTCATTACATTTGTAGCATAGACCCTTAGCCTTTATATCATGCAACTCCTTGGATGATATATGTTTATGAGTGGGACTTTTGTGGTCACTTATTTTCAACTTGTCATTAACCTTGGATGAGAAGGGTGAGAAACGGGATTGTCCAATGGACTGGGCAGATTTGAATTGAGATTTTTATAGGGAAAAGCTGAGTGTATTAAGAGAATCCAACACTTCTTCCCGGGCTTTGGTAGCATAATTAATGGCATGAGTGATGGTCTTGGTTGAACAAAATTAACCATAAATTTGATTCCATGTTTCAATGCTTTAATGAGGAAATTTTTTTGGATCTGTACTAGCCCCCTTAATCCATCATGTTAATCAAGAAATTCATCTATAATGCTAGTTTGTTTCAACCTATGGAAATCATCTACCGCCGAATCAAGCTCTTTAGCTCAAATCGCTTACTGATCTCATCATTGTCCAAGTAATATGGGCTAGCTCAATCTCTAACTACCAAACCAAACACCCACATTTCCCCTCATATGAATCTCATCCATTCCCACCTTGCAATCCTTATAGACACTATGCATCTGAAAGTGTAGTTCACTCCTCATTACCTAGCTCAATCTGGACTTTTATGAGCATTTTGTGTTTAGGAAGCTACACGGGAGAAAGTTCCCAAAAGGCATACACAATAGAAAGACAACACTTGATTATATTCATTCCGATTGCTAGGGGCCATCACGGGTGGAATCATAGGGTGGTCACCAGTATTTGGTGTCCTTCATTGATGATTATTCAAGATTGACTTGGGCGGTGATAATGAAACACAAAAGTGATGCATTCAAGAGTTTCATGTAGTGGAAGGCTCTAGTGGAGAATCAGTCATGGAAAAGATCCAAAGGATCTGTATTGATATTGGTCTGGAATTATGCTAGTCTGAGTTTGATCAGTTCTGCATAGATAAGGGTATTTCCAGGCACCATAAAGTCAGAGATACACATAAGCAGAATGCAGTGGCATAAAGAATGAATCAAACTCTTATGGAGAGGGTTAGGTGCGTGCTCTATAATTCTGGTTTGTCAAGAAGATTTTGGGCATATGCTATCAACACATCTTTCCGCTTAATCAACATGGGACCTCACACAGGGATCAAACTCAACACACCATTGATATGCGGTAAGGAAAGCCTGCAGATTACTCAAATCTGAGGGTTTAATGTTGAAGAACAATTTATTTTCATGTCAGTGAAGATAAGTTGGAGCCAAGAAAGGTTGTAGGGTATAGATATGAAGTTAAGGAGTATAAAATTTGGTCCTCAGCTGAGAACATGGTTGTACTCACCAAGTGTGTAATCTTTGATAAAAACTCTATGCTTAACTCGCCATTGAGGGGCACATATGAATCTGAAACCAAAGCTGAATCTGAATTTGATAGAGATTTGACAAACAGGTGGAGCTTCAGGTCAAGTTAGTTGAACAACAACATTCAGCTAAGGACAGTCAACATTTATTTGATCTGGTAGAACCAGATCTAGATTTGAACGAGTCAACTGAACAAGGGGTCAACTAAAACTCAAACATCTGAAGTTGGTCAGCAGAGCTAGTATAACCAATGTTGGTCATCTAAAGAGTTATGGGTTTGAGGACATGGTTGGATATGCATTTCAAGTTGTAGAGGAGGTGGATAGATCTGAGCCATCAAATTATAAGAAAGCAATGACATGTTCTGAGGTATCTCAATGGCTTGCTGCCATGGTAGATGAGATGGAGTCATTACTAAAGAACCATACTTGGGATCTGGTCAAAAAACCATAGGAAAGAAGGAAGTTTCTTGTAAATGGGTCTTCAAGAACAATGAAGGAATGTCTTCAGTTGAGGGAATCAAGTATAAGAAACGTTTCGTTGCAAGTGGGTTCAATCAGAGAGAGAGAGGGTGGACTGTGATGAGATATTCTCACCAGTAGTTAGACTCTTTTCACTAAGGTCCTACTTTCCATGGTGGCACATCAGAATCTTGAACTTGAGCAGTTATATGTGAAGAAATTTTTTTACATGGTGATATAGATAAGGAGATATACATGATTCAGACAAAGGGGTTCCAAGTTCCCAGTAAGGATGGGTATGTTTGCAAGTTGAGGAAGTCCTTATATTGACTCAAGAAAGCTCCAACACAGTGGTACAAGAGGTTTGACCGTTGCATGATCTTGCCGGGCTATGACAAAGTCCATATGATTGATGTGTGTATCACAACAAGATGAAATATGGATCATTTATCTATCTTAATTTGTATGTGGATGATATGTTGATAGCTGCTGAAAAGAAGTCTGATGTTCAGAATCTGAAAGACCTTCTCAGTGCTGAGTTTGAGATGAAAGATTTGGGTGAAACAAATAAAATTTTAGGGATGTTGATCTATATAGATAAGGGTCAGAAGAAGCTTTTCTCTTCTTGGAAGGAGTATATTCATAAGATTGTCTAGATTTGGCATGTTAGCTGCCAAGCCAATAGATACTGCAGTGGAATCAAATGTTCATCTACCTATTTATGCTTCACAATAAGCGGATGAGAAGGAATACATGTCAAAGGTCCTATATGTTTGTGTAGTAGGTAGTCTGATGTATGCGATGGTCTACACCAGGCCTGATTTGGCTTATGCAGTCAGTGTTGTCAGTCGGTTTATGACTCAACCTGGTAAGGAACACTGGAAAGCTGTGAAAAAGATGTTCAGGTACCTTAGGGGTACATCAGATATTGGTCACATTTATAGAGTTGATACTCAGTGTTTGGTCACAAGTTACTATGATTTTGATTTTGCAGGAGATGTGGACAACATGAAGCCTATGACTGGTTATGTTTTCACTTTAAGAGGCTCTGTAGTAAGTTGAAAGGCAACTTTACAGCCAGCAGTGGTATTATATACCTCTTCGGTAGAATTAATGGCACTAACAGAGGAAACAAATGAGGGAATCTGATTGAAAGGACTGGTCAATGAGTGGGTCTGCATCATGATCAAAGCTGAGATATATTGTGATAGTTAGAGTTCAATATGTTTAGCTAAGGATCATGTTCATCATGAGAGAACCAAGCATATTGATGTGAGGTATCAAATTCTTAAAAATGAGAAGAGAATCCAGGAGAGGAAGATAATCACTCATGAAAATCCTGCTGATATGCTCACCAAGTCTGTTTAGAAGGGAAAGTTACGGCTGTGTCTGGATTTGCTAAACATTCAAAGCTGTTAACATGTTGTCTGAGAAGAAAAGTCTGAAGAAGGGGAATATATGTACTGTACATCTGGCATTGACGAATGCATCCGGTACATTATATCTGATTATGCAATATGTTCGAATGAGAGTCCATGTCAAGATGGAGATTTGTTAGCCAAGGTGACTTGATCTCTACGGCTGAATCTCGTAAAGCTGATGTCTAGGAAGTTCAGCAGAAGTAATATTCAGCTGAGCTGAAGTGTTCAAGTCTGGAAGTTCAGCTGAAGTAATGGTCAGCTGAAGTAATGGTCAGCTGAGCTGAAATGTTCAAGTCTGTGTTTAGCCGAGTGGCTCAGTTGACGTCTGTTGAATACGTATGATTAGCTTTGAATCTGAGTTTGGTTACATCTGGTGGTCTTCAGCTAAGCTCTGAGAAGATCACATATTGGGTATTTCTGAGAATACATAGTGTGTATTTACGGCGGCTAGAGTTTAGTTCCCATGGCTATAAATACGAGCATTTATTGTAACCTAGACCATGAGGCTGTAAATCTTTGTAAAATCCTTTGCATATATAATAAAAGTTCATTTTTGTCCGTGGAGTATTCGACACAACGCTTGAAACCACGTTAAATCAATATGTTCTTTTTGTTTCTGTTTCTTGTGTGTGTATTTAAGTTAATCGATTTGTTTTCTGATTCTTCAGTTGCAATCCGTTACAACAGGATGAAACAATAAATTAAGAAAAAATAGCAACTTTAACATCTCGACTAATAGTTCATCCTTAGATAAGGTTTGGTTGATGTTTTTTTCTACAGTATAAGCCACTTATAAAAGAAAAAAATTAGAGGTTATTTCTCTTACCTTGGTTGCATTCATCTTTATCTGTGATATGTCCTTGAAGACCTTCTTGATTGCATTAACCTCTACTATATCACGTGCACGTGTCGATGTTCCGTGAGGACTAATATAATTCACCTATTTAATACGCATGAATTAAACCGTATAAGTTCTTGGCTACAACTAAATTATGCATTAATTAATGGGCTATTATTTACGCCCCACCTGTTTTATCGGTTCACACCGTCTACCAGTGCACCGCATCGATCTTGTGAAAATCGATTTTAGAGCGAAAAATCAAAATTTTCAAGGTCGATTCTAAAAACGATTCTGCGGAAAGTCGGTTTTTGGTTAATGAACCGATTTTCACAAAGTCGATTATACTGTAATGCACAGATGATGTGTACCAATAGAATCAATGTGTTGTAAATAAAGACCTCGTTACTTTATGTACGAAATGGTCGCAACTCTTCATAAGAGAATACTAATAATCATCGATCATTACCTCTTCAGGAGAAACACCACTTTCTTCCAAACTTTTTCTGATGCACAATGCAAGGCCATCTGGCGAAGCATCGGTGACATCAAACGCATCGCAATTACTTGCACCACCCAAGTATTCGGCATATATTTTTGCTCCTCTTTCCAATGCATGTTCTAATTTCTCCATAATCTGTCAATGAACATATCAAATGAATGAATATATGATGTCATAAGCTAATACTTCTCATAAAGTAAATACTTCTCATAAAGTAAAAGTGTGTATAACACGATAAATTATGTAAAATTGTGTTATATCGATTGTCCATTCTGCATACCAGTATACCAGAACCTTCTCCACACACGGTACCGTCACGGTCTATATCCCATGGTCTATACGCCTTTTGAGGATCATTGTTTCTCTGAGATAAGATCCCTAATGCATGTAATCCACCAATTCCCGTAAGTGTGAGACAAGCTTCTGTCCCACCAACCACCATAACATCGGCATCATCGTTTTTTATATGACATGCTGCAGCATATATGCAGGTGGTTGCAGCTGCACATCCCGTTGAAATTACATAATTAGGTCCCATTACTCCAGTTTCTGTAGCTAATAATGATGAACCCATGTTGATCAAGGAAGGTATGAAAAAGGGTGTTATTTTCTCATATCCTTTGAGGAATAATGTTTCCAATCCACTGCTAAAGGATTTAATGGCTCCAAGGCCACTCCCAATTTGTACACCTATTCTTGTTTTGTCCAGCTGTCAAAGACATTAACATCAAAATGTTAGATTAAAAACTCCTACTTTTGGCATTACCATCGTTGGTCTCATACGATTCTAATTTAGCAAAGTGATTATACCAATTTAGGTCTCATACGATTCTAATTTAGTAATTTCGGTCCCATAACTTAAAAAACTTCTTGATTTCAGCAGATATCTCATTTCCAGCTAAATATTCTAGTCATTTGACACTAGGGGTGTACATAGTCCAGTCCGGTCGGTTTTTTACGATTTTTCGAATCGAATCAGAATTACGGTTTTATATTTTCCGAATCGGATGAATTGGTCATTTTTCTGAATTGGTGAACCAATACAATCCGGTTCGGTTCGATTTGGTTTTGATTGTATTTTATTTACCATAAAATTTTGATTTTTTTCTTCTAAAAATGAGAAAAACACCATTATTGGCACCATAAGCGGCGGGTGGTCGTTGTAACGACAATTTCAAAGGTTCTTCAAATTTTCACGATCAAATGATGAAGAAAATTAGAAGAAGCAAGAATGGCCGGTGAGCTCAAACAATGGTCATCGGGCGGTCGTAGGAAGCATTTTAGTTTAGGTTTAGGTTTAGGTAGAAAGCGGCAGGAGTATAAGGTTTAGAAATTTAGGGATGTGTGTGGGGGTTTTATAGTAGAGTAGTGAACAAATTAAATTAAATTAAATTAAATTATATATATATATATATATATATATATATATATATATATATATATATATATATATATATAATTAAAAATGAAGTATAACCGGTTCGGTTCGGTCATACCGGTTTTATGGATAAAACCAGCGAATTGGATTTCGGTTCGGTTTTTCTTCAATGAAAAAACCGATTGGAAAACCACGGTTCATCATTTTCCGGTCCGGTTTAATCCGGTCCAGTCGGTCAGTCCAGTTTTCCAATTTCGATGTACACCCCTATTTGACACGGTGGTTGAAGAAGCTAAAAAGCGAAAATATTTGACCGGAAATGAGATGTGTCCTGAAATAGATAAGTTTTTTTTATTAATTATAGGATCAAACTTACTAAATTAGAATCGTATGAGATCAAAATTGATATCATCCAAAATAATAGGGCTATTTTTTCTAAATTAGAATCGTTTGAGACCAAAATTGATACCACACCAAATTTATGAGACCAATTTTACAATTTTCCAGCTATGCAATAGAATGTATATATAATGTGAAACTTTTTATTGATGTATCACTATTGATGTACTAACATTTTCAAGAACTTGTTGGCCAAGGTCAGCGTCCTCAAGTGCCTGCTTGCCGGCAACTAGGCAATACCTCCAGCAATCATCAAGTTGTTGATCAATTTTCTTATCGATGTAGCCGGCGGAAGAGAAATCACGAATTTGGCCTGCAATCTTTATGGGAAAGTCTGATGTATCAAACCGGTCTATCATGCTGATCCCATTCTCTCCTTCTAGAAGCTTTTTGTAAAAGATATCAAGATCATTGCCGAAAACAGAAACAAGACCCATCCCAGTTATAACAACTCTGTTTTTGGGATCCGTTTCACGTCTTGGAGCCAAAACATGAGTTGAAGTCATTGCCTGAATTCTTCCGTTTGATTTTGTAGCTGAGGACCCAAAACCAATATTTGTTATATTTATATTTACGTAAGTTTCACCACGATTATTGATATAAAAGTGTATGGTGCAAATTCTTCAAAGAGTATTGATAGTGCCACAATAAAATGAATACAATAAAATGCACAAAAGAATTTTAGACTATTGATTATGATATGTTGGACCTATTGATTCTATAATGGCGATTTAAACTATGTATGCTGAGTCTGGTCAGCAGAGTGGTATATACTTAGCTGAGTCTAAGGGAAGACTGTGGTTTGGTCAGCAGAGCGTGAAGCTGCTGCTGAGTTTGGTGTTCAACTGAAGAAAGTTAGCAGAGTTGGTTCGCAATATTTTTTGGGGAACACGTTTGCATGGTTTTTCATTTTGGTGAATGTTGCTTCTGGGTATTTCAGTAATTTACTTGGTTGGCTGTTGAGACGGTTAGGGTTGGATTCCCAAGTCTATAAATACCATCTGTAATGCAAGTAAATTATAACTTTTTCGTGATAATAAAAAAAATCCTTGTTTGTCCGTGGAGTAGTCGGCACATTGCCGGAAACCACATTAAATACATGTTCTTCTTGTTGCTGTATGGTTTACTTGTTAATTGTTTGATCTTTACTCACAATCACAATCATTTCTTGATTGATCCGTTATAACAAACTGGTATCAGAGCATCCAGGTTCATCAAGAAATCTGTTTATTTGTTTGAAGCAAGGTTGATTGGCACCAAGGTTTTGATTGACGCTAGGATTTGAGATCAACGCAAGCTTTTCTGGTGAGAAAGATGTATGATTTAAACGTCAAGATTGACAAGTTTACATGAATGAACAGTTTTAGTCTGTGGCAAATCAAGATGCGTGCTTTGTTGAATCAACAAGGATTATGGGGTCCGCTGTCAAAATCAACGGAAGGAAGTGCTGCTGAGAGAGCCAGTATGGAGGAGAAAGCACATTCAACAATTATGTTATGCTTGTTAGATGATATTATCACAAAGGTTGCTGAGGAGGACACATCAGAGAAGCTGTGGTCCAACCTTGAGAGTCTGTAAATGACAAAGTCTCTAACCAACAAGTGGTTGTTGAAACTGCGTATGTTTAGTTTAAGGATGCATGATGGCACTCAGCTGGGGGATCATCTCGATCATTTGAACATAATATTGTTGGATCTGAGGAATATTGATGTGAAGATTGAATATGAGGATGTAGTATTGATTCTACTTGTTTAATTTCCTGCATCATATGAGAAATGTGTGCAGTCATTTATTGTTGGGAAGGACACAATGTCATTGGAGGATGTGAGATCATCTCTCCATGCTCAAGAGCTATGCCATAAAGCATCTGGTTCTGGTACAGACAGTCAGTTTGCTGGGTTGATAGCTAGTGGAGTCGGCAGAGGATCAGGTAATCCTGGAAGAAAGAAATCCATGAAGGGTTCTAAGAGTCCTATAGCGAGGATGTCTGTAATTACTGCAAGGAGCAGAGACAGTGGAAAAATGAATGCCCAAAGAGGAAGAAACATCTGGGCACTCAGCAGGACACTGCTGCTTGGGCAGAACACGACACCGACTTTGAAGAAGATATATCCCTAGTAGTCTCAGATTCAACATGGCATAGGGATGTGTGGATTCTAGACACTAGGGCATCTTATCATGTGTGTCCAAACAAGGAGTGTGTCTCAACCTATTAGCAGGTAGAGGGACGCCATATTTCTATGGCTAACAACAAGGTCTACAAAATTGATGGGATTGACTATTCCG
Source organism: Gentiana macrophylla (assembly GCA_026214975.1). Lineage (NCBI taxonomy): Eukaryota > Viridiplantae > Streptophyta > Magnoliopsida > Gentianales > Gentianaceae > Gentiana > Gentiana macrophylla. Next base: position 29,276,434 of record CM047808.1, read on the forward strand.
CTGAGGACACATGATGTTAAATCCTACACTCTGAATGAGGTTAGGCATGTTCCATAAATGACCAAGAACTTGATATCACTTAGTCTTCTAGACAACAAAAGGTGCAGGTGCATGGGTGAAGGTGGAGTAGTGAATGTCTATAATGATTCAGCTGTGAGTCAAAAGGGTATAAGACAGGGACATTGTATATACTAAAAGGGTCTACTTTATCAGGGTATGCTACTGTTGCATCATCAGAAGTTCATCAACCACAGTTGAGTAAGTTGAGGCATATGAGATTGGGTCATATAGGTGAAAGAGTGATGCAAATTTTGTCTAAATCTGATCTACTTAGGGGAAATAAGGTCAAGGAGATGGAATTTTAAGAACATTGTGTGTATGGGAAGCTACATAGAAGCAAGTTCCCAAAAGAAATCCACGTCACAAAAGAGACACTTGATTATGTCCATTCTGATTGTTGGGGACCTTCAAGAGTGGAGTCACTAGGTGGTCACAGGTACTTTGGGTCTTTTATAAATGATTATTAAAGGATGGTATGGGTAGTCACGATGAAGCATAAGGGTGATGCATTCTAGCACTTTATGTTACAATATAAATGCTTAAGGGAATGTTGAGTGAAAACTGTCTGCTGAGATTTAGCAAACCATATGAAGACTCAACAGGCTGCTGATTAGTTCAATATATAATATAGGAAGCGTAGTTCAATATAGAAAAATATGGTTATTCAATTATAGGTTGTTGTAACCATTTATAACTCACTTCTAACTGATTCATGAGGTATATGAAAGTATAAATACCCCATGATCAGGTACATTGTAACATAACTTTTAACTTTCAGCTCATCAATAATAATTCTGCTTTTCATTTTACTTTTTAGTTTGTATTTTACAAACTTCAACATAGTATCAGAGCAGAAATTTGAGAATTTCTGAAAGTTTTCCTGCTTTTTCATCTGATTATTGAAGAATCTTGAGAACATCCTTCATCTTTTCAGCATTTACAATTTCTTGAGAGAAAATTGTAATCATTTTCTGAGTTGTTTGATCATTTCTTGATCATTTTCTGTTATATCATTGATATTTGATTAGAATCTGGAGTTCTTGATAGCCGTGGCAGCAAAGAAACAAGAGTTAAGTCCCTCCAGTCCATTCTATGTTCATCCTAATAAGATTCCATCTCTGGTTCTTGTTCATCCATTGATCAATAGCAACAATTATAATCCCTGGAAGATGTCTATGGAGATGGTGTTAATCACCTAGAACAAAATTGGCTTCGTAGATGGCACAATCAAAAGGCTAGAAGCAGATTCAGTAGATTTCCATTCATGGAGGCAGTGTGATACAATGGTAAGATCATGGATCTTGAATTCTGTGGAGAATACTGAAGAGAGTTTGAGAAAGTGATAAACACTAGAGTAAACTTCAACTAAGTATATTCATTCAATGAAAGAAGTATAAATAGTTACAATTGAAGGGAGATACTAGCTAGCTAGGGCGGCCACTAGATATGGGCGGCAAGTAAGCATGTGAAAAGTAAAAGTATGTCTATGACATAAAGTAACTAGAGTTTGACATATTAATTGTTTATATGTAACACAATTAATATGTCATTTTACAAATAAAGTGTACAAATAATGTATACAAGGAATAAATAAATATTACATACTATTTGATATGTAATATTTCCACACACCCCCTCAAACTGGGTTGTATATGTTTATACAAACCAAGTTTGCTACTCAATCTCTTGACATAAGCGGTGGAATGGCCTTGGTGAGAATATCGATTCGTGCAGTCTGTGAGGAACATCTTTGGAGTTGAATAATCTTGGCATCAATCTTCTCCTTCAGGAAGTGTCTGTCAATGTCCACATGTTTGGTTTTATCATGATGGACTGGATCCTCTGCCATGCATAATGCTGAATTATTGTCACAGCAGAGTGTGATAGTCTTTGAATAAGTCTTTGAAGTTCGATCCAGACCCTTTTTATCCATAGAGCTTCACAAATACCCAAAACTAGTGCCTGAGTTGAGTTTCAAGATCGCTTCGAGAGATGAAGAGGTTGTTTCTTGCTCCTCCAGGTGATAAGATTTCCCCATACATAAGAGCAATAGCCTGTAGTAGACCTTCTGTCTATGTGACAGCCAGCCCAATCAGCATCAGTGTAAACCTTGACAGATCTCTCAGCAGACTTGGTGAAATGTAGGCCTTGGCCAGGGGTGGATTTCAAGTACCTCAGTATCCTGTTCACAGCATCCCAATGTTGCTCAGTAGGGCAATGCATGAACTGGCTAACCAGACTGACTCCATATGCAATATCAGGTCTTGTATGGGACAGATAAATGAGTTTCCCTACAAGTCTTTGATATTGATCCTTCCCGACAAAGAATGTCACCATGCAAGTAGGTAGTATCTGGGTCTACTGGGGATCTGAAGAGGGTTTGCATCCCAAAGATACCGATTTCCTTGATGAGTCCAAAGACATATTTCCTTTGAGAGATAGAGATACCCTGGTTGCTTCTTGCAATTTCCATACCAAGGAAGTATTTAAGATAGCCCAAATCCTTGACTTGAAAAACCTTTGCCAAGAGAGTCTTCAAATTCGGATCTCGTAGAGTCATCACCCGGTGAGGATGATATCATCCACATATACAATAAGAATAGATCTTTTACGGCTAGTGGTTTTGATAAACATGGTGTGATCTCGAGTTGCATTGATGATATCCAGCAGCCTTTAACCACAAGAGTGAGTTTCCCAAACCAGGCTCTTGGGGATTGCTTTAGGCCATATAGAGATTTCCTCAATTTCTGAGACCTTTCCTTGAGTGTGAGGATTGGTAAACCTGGGAGGTACACTCATGTAGACTTCCTCAATAAGGTCACCATTGAGAAAGGCATTTTGATATCCAATTGGGTGAAGGCCGGTCAAGTTGGACAAAGAAGAGATATCAAGATATCCGACGATGTTCGATTTTGCCATTGGTGCAAAAGTTTCGTGTAGTCAATGCCATAAGTTTGAGTGAAACCCTTGCAACCTTGATCGGCTTTATACTTGTCAATTGTACCATCAGCATTGTATTTGATAGTAAATAGCCACTTGCAGCTGACTGTCTTCTTGCCTTTGGGGAGAGTTGTTAGATCCCAAGTATGATTATCCAGGAGGGCAGTCATTTCTGTTTTTACTGCAGCCTTCCACTTATCATGTTGAAGAGCTTCCTAAATATTATTTGGAATGGAGTGAGAGTCCAAATCCTGTGTAAACATGGCAAAAGTAGGAGATAACTGATCATAAGATAGATAATTATGAATGGAATGATTAGTAGTGCAAGATCTTTTTCCCTTCCTGATGGCAATAGGTCTATCATCAATATCACCACGACGCCGAGAGTCGATGAGGTTGCCGAGTATCGATTGGCTCTGGTTCGATGAGAGCTCTGCAGTTGATGAGGCTCTGTGTTAGTAGGCTCTGGTTCAGTAGGATGTTGAGGGTCGCAGGTGCCGAGGGTCGCCAGGTGCTTGAGGTTAGCAGTGGTGCCGAGGTTCGATCTCTCACGAGAATCGATGAGTTTGCCGAGGATGAAGAGTTTCTTCCGTAGGACCGGATTTAGGTCAATTTCAATTAGTTCCCATCGCTGATCGCCTCAAGTGGACTTGCTGTCAGTAGTAGGGAGTTCTTTCAAAGAATTTTACATCCATAGAATTGTAAAATCTTTCTCGGAAGGAGAATAACACTTGTAACCTTTCTGTCCTTTGCATATCCTAGGAAGATGCACTTGTGAGCTTTGGGATCCAGCTTTGCTTACGTGTTGGGCATGTATATAAACGAACACAAAGGCAAACCAAAGATTTTTGGAGGTAATTGGGAAATAAGATGAGAGCAGGAGTGTGTGTGGTCGAAGGGTTTGGATAGGAGTTTTGAAGCCTAACACTCTGCTGGGAAGTCTATTAATTAAGTATGTGGCAGTTAATATAGCTTCACCCCACATATACTTTGGAACATGTGTGGTGAACATGATTGATCTAGCCATCTCCAGCATGTGCCTATTCTTTCTCTCAGCAACTCCATTTTGTTGAGGTGTTTCCACACAACTACTGATATGGACAATCCCCTTATTCATCAAGAAATTACTGAGGTTAGACTCATAGTATTCAAGTGCATTATCAGTCTTTAAGATCTTGATCTTAGTGTCGAATTGAGTAGAGATCATGTTGTAAAATTCCTGAAAAATTGTTCCAACTTCGGATTTATCCTTCATTAAAAACAGCCATGTGTTCCTGGTATGATCATCAATGAAGGTGACAAACCACATTTTTCCTGTTATACTTTTTACTCTTGAAGGTCCCCATACATCACTATGAATTAAAGTGAAAGGTGTGGAAGGCAAATAAGGAAGTTTGGTATACACATATTTGGTAAGTTTGGCAAATTGACAAATATCACATTGAAGATCATTGATATTACATCCTTTAAATAATTCAGGAATTACAGACTTTAAATAACCAAAACTTGGATGTCCTAGTCTATAATGCCATAACATGATATTGTCTAAGGTTTGAGTGCAAGCCATCAAGAAGCGATTCGGTCTCGCCTTCTATCTTCAAAGAGGTTGACCACATACAATCCTCGAAAGGTGGTTTAGCCCTCCCAATCACTTTCGTGAAGAAGGGTCTGGAAAGTGCATCGATTCTTATTAAAAACAACAAAGTCCAATTCAAATCTTTTGCTAGTCTCTTGTGAGATATGAGATTGCAGTCTAAGTTTGGAACAAATAGGACATCCTTTAGGCATATCTTATTAGTGAGTTTAATGATTCCAAAACCTTTTGCACACGAGATAGATCCATCAAGCCAGATCTTAACTTTGTGAATTTGATGACATGGCATAAAGTGAGTTATGAGGTTTTATTGCCAGTCATATGGGAGGAGGCCCCGTAATCAACAATCCATGTTTCATTACTAATAGAAGAGTAGAATTTACCGCACTAGCCTGAGTAGCTATGTCAAGAGAGAGGACTACCTTCTTTTTGTTGAGTGAGGAAAGCTTTGAATGCAAAAAACCGAGCATTCAACTTGTTATCATTTTCTTCTTCATTGACATGCCTGCCCTGACTTTCCTGGTAGGCTTGGAGGAGTTAGGCTTGCCATGTAGCTTCCCAGCAAGTGTCCTTGGTGTGATTTGTGCATTTACAGTGCTCACAGAACAACTTTCCAGGTCTATCAGTAGGCTTCCTAGATGTCTCAGTAACCTCAAGAGCTTCACCGACAAACCACAGGTAGCACTCTCAAAGCAGGTTGTCGGCAGGGAGTTCAAAGAAACATCACTTTCCTCCTACTTTCCTCATGTTTGACCTCAGCAAACATGGATTTGAGATTAGGGAGAGGTTTTGTGGCAAGGATTCTTCCTCTAACATCATCAAGAGTAGGATTCATCCAAGAAGAAACTTGAATACTCTCTTTTTCTCAATAATGTCCTTATAAAAGCAAAGATCCTTAACATCATTCCAGGGTGAGTTTCCAACATATCTAGGTGTTGCCATGCCTAGATAGTTGGTTGAAGTAATGAGTTACTGAGACATATCTCCTTGTCTGCAGCTTTTGAATCTGAGCTTCAAGTTCATACACTTCGATGTATTGTCTTTCTTGGAGTAAAGATCTACGGCATTATCCTGCATTTCCTTTGCGATTATCATACATCATAAAGTTCTCACTAATTTCTTTTGTCATTGATCTTGTGAGAATGGTCATGACTTGATTATTAGTAGTGTCCCAAGCTTCAAATGGGGTCATCTCAAGCAGAGGCAGAGTTTAGAGCCGGACAGGTATCCCATCTTACCTTGTCCAGAGGTGTACATTTTCATAGATCTTGACCATAGCAAGTAGTTGTTACCATCAAGTCTATGATTTGTGTATGAAGAAGATTCAGTGACCCCAGTCTCATTGAGGCGACTAGAGTCTCATGATGAAGATGAACTATCGATTCTGATGAGACATTTTTGAAATAACAAAACTGAGTTTGCTGCGGAATTTAGAACTCAGTATGGCTCTGATACCATGAAGAGAGTTTGAGAAAGTGATAAACACTAAAGTAAACTTCAACTTAGTTTATTCATTCAATGAAAGAAGTATAAATAGTTACAATTGAAGGGAGATACTAGCTAGCTAGGGCGGCCACTAGATATGGGCGGCAAGTAAGCATGTGAAAAGTAAAAGTATGTCTATGACATAAAGTAACTAGAGTTTGACATATTAATTGTTTATATGTACCACAATTAATATGTCATTTTACAAATAAAGTGTACAAATAATGTATACAAGGAACAGGGCCGGTCCTACGTTTTTTAGGGCCGAAGCCAGTTAAAAAAAATTGGGCCTATGTACACAAAAAAAAAATCGACCGAAAATACAATTTTTTTTTCTAATACATTCATATACAAACATCAAATTCATAATGCAAACACAAAACATACATATATATTAATACTAAATACTAATTCAACAATGCTCTTGAAGCACATTTGGAGGCGAAATCACTAATCAATGTATAATCATCAATTTCATCAACCAATTTCTGCTCAATCGATATTATCGCTAACCCATTCAAGCGTTCTTGACTCATCGTGCTTCGAAGATGGTTCTTTATTAGCTTCAACTTCGAAAAACTCCGTTCACCAGATGCAACCGTTACCGGAATAGTCAACAATATTCGGTAAACAATCTCCGTGTTTACATAACTTAGATCAAATGTTTTCAAGAATTTCAAAATTTGGAGAGGTTCATCCGCTTCTTCGGGCAAAACATGTACAAGAAGTTGTAACATTTAGTTACATATAAATTGTTTTATTGGGTTGGATATTTTTTTTAAAGAATCGGGCCTATATATAAATTTTTTTATTGGGTTGGGTATTTTTTTTTTAAAGAATCGGGCCTATTTGTTATCAAAATCGGGCTTTTTAATATACGATTTTTTTTATAAATCGATCGGATTAACTCTATAAAAAAAATCGGATAAGCAAAACATGTACCGATTGGGCCTATCGGGATTCATTGGGCCAAGCCGACTGGCTCGCCTGGCTTGTGATAGGGCCGGCCCTGACAAGGAATAAATAAATATTACATACTATTTGATATGTAATATTTCCACAAATACCATTGCACAGAGTTTGATGTATTTCAAGAGTGCACATGAAGTTTGGAAGAATCTTGCTGCAAGATTCTCCAATGTTGATGCACTGAGGCTTTCAGGTCTTCTTGATGAAATGCATCTGCGGAAACAACGTATTGATTCTATCAATCAATATTTTAAAAAGTTTATGTTTATGTGGGAAGAAATCAAGACCATCAGGCATGTGCCAGTCTATTCTTGTGATCCTCTATGTCACTGCAATTTAATTAGCACACTAATAGATCATACGAAGGCTGAACATGTGATGAAATTCTTTAAGGGTTTAAGGGATGAATTTGAGTCAATGGTTTTACAGGCAATGCGGATGGTGCCTTTCCCGGAAATTCATGATGCATTTAAACGTCCATTAAATTTGAAAGACAAAAGGTGTATGTGGCTAACAAGGCCAAGAATCAAGATTCTAAGGTTCTCTTGTCTCAGAAGAATGGACATGGGCAACATCAAACAATCAGCAGACCAGGTTCTGGGACTGCTGAAAATGCCAAACCTAAGAACTCCAAAAAGATCCAATGTGGTTTCTATGGATTCAATGGTCATACTGGAGAGACTTGTTACAAGAAACATTGCTATCCTCCTGGCTTCAAGTCAAAAGGGCTAATTTGGTAGAGGAAGAACAGTCAGCAGAAGAAAACCATGCCCAAAATAAGTTTGCTGGACCAGGGTTTCCACATCTTACTTCACAAAAACTTGACAAGTTGATGGCTCTACTGAGTTCTGATTCTCCTAGGCATGCATGATTTGTTGTTGGTTAACCTACTGAGATTGTTACACACTAATCATCTACTACAGGGACATGTGATCTAAATCTAGGAGATCCTATAAAATGGATCTTGGATTCTGGTGCCACATATGACATTGTAGGATCATTAGATCTCTTAAGCAAACCCAAACCTTCATCTGGTATGAAAATAGGATTACCTAACTGAAATAATGTTTCTGTTACACAAATAGGACAAGGGTCAACACTCAGATGGTCCTACATGATGTATATTGCATTCCTGGTTTTAAATATAATCTTCTATCCTTACCTTCTTTTATTAACCATACAAAAGGTGCAACTACTTTTTCTGCTAACAAGTGTGTTTTCTAGGATAAGAACAAGAAATGATTGGTCCAGCTGAATTACACAGAGGACTATATGTCATGGATCAACCAATAAAACTTTTTGTTGCCAATGTTGTAGAAAATCACACATTATCTGATAGGTTAGATGATGACCTTTTGTGGCATTACATCTTAGGACACTTGCCAGATAAACGACTCCATGTTATTAGTTCACAGTCTGTTGATGTCAAATTTTGTAATCATGATCTTTGCTATGTTTGTCCTATGGCAAAACTAAAGACAAACCCCTTTCCATTGAGTACCACTGATGTAAATGCTATATTTGATCTTGTTCACATAAATATTTGGGGTCCTTTAAGACAACATATTTTGAATGGACAACAATATATTCTTACTGTTGTAGATGATTTTTCTAGATTTACTTGGGGTTTTATTATGAAGCATAAACCTGAAGCTTCTGATCTGGTTAAATCCTTTGTTTTGAATTTGTTTCTACTCAGTTTCACAAAATTATTAAAGTAATTAGTTCTGACAATGGAGCTGAATTTCAGCTCCCCGAATTCTATGCTCAGCAAGGCATCATACATCAGACATCCTATGTCGGCACACCAGAACAAAATGAGTTGAAGGAAACATCAGCAATTGTTGAATGTTGCAAAGAGTTTGAGGTTCCAGAGTAATTTACCCATTGAATATTGGGGTTTTTGCCTTTGACATGCACCTACACCACTGCTAAAAGAAAGCACTCCACATGAGATGCTTTATGGCACCAAGCTAGACTATTCTGTGTTCAAAGTTTTTGGATACCTAGTTTTTTCTTGCACACCTCAGCAGTACAAAGCAAATTTTGATTCCAGATGTGGGACCTGTGTCTATCTTGGAAATTCAAACACCACCAAGGGTGCTATCCTGTTAGACATCACTAACAAAGATATTTTTGTTGCTAGAAATATCAATTTCCTGAGACCGATTTTCCTCTATTACAATAGGTATTAGAAAGGGCTAGATATCTTACTCACATACAAGTACCATTACCAGTAATAGATAGTTTTGATGATCCATTCAATGAGTGAGCAAACCACCCAGACACAGGGTCAGCTACAGTTGAGGCATCTAATAAGGAGCATGCTCCTGTCAGTCAGACACCTGAGCCAACACAATTGAGAATATCCACAAGGACAAGGAAATCACCAACATTTTATCAAGGTGATGCTCGTAAAGTTCAGTAGACTCCACACCTGCTGAGTGAGGTAATGAATCTGGAAAACCTCTCAGTAGAATATGTCAGATTCATTAATGCCACTATTAAAAAACCTAAGACTTATAATCAGGCCTTCAAGCATTATGAGTGGAAAGAAGCAATGCAAAAGGAAGTTGAAGCTCAACAAAAGACTCATACCTGGGAGATAGTTGATCTGCCCCAAGGCAAGAAACCTATTGTGTGCAAATGGGTATACAGAATCAAGTATAATCTGGATGGTTCAGTGGAGAGGTACAAGGCTAGACTAGTAGCCAAAGGATACACTTAGAAATATGTCATTGATTATCAAGAAACCTTCTCCCATGTTGTCAAAATTACTATAGTTAGGACTTTACTTGTAGCAGCAACAACAAATAATTGGCATCTTCATCAAATGGATGTTAATACTGCTTTCCTACGTGAAGATCTACATGAAGAAGTATATATACAGCTGCTCTCAGGTTGTACAACAACCAAACGAAATCAAGTTTGCACACTAATCAAATCCCTGTATGGCCTGAAACAAGCCAGCAGACAATGGAATTGCAAGTTAACAGGGTCCTTGGAAGCTCAAGGATTTATTTAGTCTAACAATGACCACAGTTTATTCACAAAAGGGTCAGGGAAATATTTTATTGCTTTGCTGGTATATGTAGATGACATCATAGCAGCAAGCCCCAATGAGCAGTGATTCAGCATGTCAAGGATGCCCTACATCAGCAGTATTAAGGACCTTGGAAAATTGAGATATTTCCTAGGTATCGAAGCTGCCAGAACTTTTATAGGTATATCTATTTCTCATAGAAAATACACTCTCAGCCTCCTAGGATAATATGAATTTTTGGGAGAAAAACCTGCTAAGACACTTATGGAGTTCAAGCAAACTTTACAGCATGGTGATTCACCATTTTTGAAAGACAATACTGCATACAGATCATTAGTGGGTAAACTAATCTATCTCACTTTTACAAAACCAGACATTGCCTTTGCAGTTCCGCAGCTGAGTCAATTTATGGACACCCTCACTGAACACCATATGAAGGCAGCACATAGACTGCTAAGAGTTTTTAAGGCCAATCATGGTCCAGGAATTTTATTTCCACACAGAATAACCTTGTCCTAAAAGGTTTTATAGACAGTGATTGGCCTGGTTTCCCTAAAACAAGAAAGTCAGTATCATGCTACATGATGTTTTTAGGAGATGCCCCTATCTCTTGGAAAGCAAAGAAACAAACCACTATAGCTAGGAGCTCATTGAAAGCTGAGTATATGTCTATGGAAAGCAAACCAGACTACTGAATAGGGGCCTACAGAGACTCAAACAGCTGAAGTTGGACGGTAGAGTATAGCTCTCAAAAGAGCTAGAAGGACCAATGTTGGACCCCCAACAAGGTATGGGAGTAAGGATATGGTTGGATATGCACTTCAGGTAGGTGAAGAGGTGGATGGATCTGAGCCATCCACTTACAGGGAAGCTGAGACATGTTATGAGGCATCCCAATGGCTTGCTGCCATAGGAGATGAAATGGAGTATGTTTAGAAGAATGAGACTTGGGATTTGGTCAAACAACCACATTATGGAAGGGTGGTCATTTGCAAATGGATAATCAAGAAAAAGGAAAGAATATCATCTGTTGAGGGTATCCGATATAAGGCAAGACTGGTTGCAAGAGGGTTCAGTCAGAAAGAGGAGGTGGACTATGATGAGATATTTTCAACAATGGTCAGACGCACTTCCATCAGGGTGCTACTAGCAGTAATGGCACATCAAAATCTTGAACATGAGCAACTAGATGTGAAGACAACATTTCTATATGAGGATGTAGATAATAAAATACACATGATTTAGACAGAGGGTTTCCAAGTTCCTGGTAAGGAAGGGTTTGTTTGCAAGCTGAAGAAGTCCTTGTATGTAATTAAGAAGGCCCAAGACAATGCTACAAGAAGTTTGACAGTTATATGATTCAGTTGGCTATAACAGAAGTCCATATGATTGATGTGGTTACCACAACAACCTGAAGGATGGTTCAGTCATCTATCTGATTTTGTATGTGGATGATACGTTGATAGTTGGTGTGAACAAGTCTGACATTAGAGATCTGAAGAATCTACTCAAGGATGAATTTGAGACGAAGGATTTGGGAAATGCAAAGAAAATTCTGGGGATGGAGATCTATAGAGATAGGAAGCGTGGGAAGTTGATCTTGTTTCAGCATTGGTATATTGAGAAGATATCATCCAAGTTTTGTTGTCTGCAGCCAAACCTATAGATACTTATATGGCACCAAATCTACATATGTCTGCTGTGTTTGCTCCACAGTCAGCTGAAGAGGAAGAATACATGTCAAGAGTTCCATATGCTAGTGCAGTGGGCAGTTTAATGTATGTCATGGTCGGTACTAGGCCTGATTTAGTTCAGGCAGTCAGTGTTGTTAGTAGATTTATAGCTCAACCTGGGAAAGAACACTAGAAAACAGTGAAAATGGTGTTTAGGTATCTTAGGGGTACATCTGATATTTGACTCGTGCATGGAGGTGGTACTCAATGTTTAGTCACATGGTACCGTGATTTTGATTATGCTGCTGATGTGGACAACATGAGATCAATGACTGGGTGTATGTTTACTTTGGGTGGTTCTGTGGTAAGTTGGAAGGCAACTTTATAGGGTACAGTTCAATTATTTACTATTGAAGCAAAGTATATGGAACTGACAGAAGTAGCAAATGAAGCAATCTAGTTAAAGGGTCTAGTCAATGATCTGAGTCTGCATCAAGATCAAGCCAAGGTGTATTGTGACAGTCTCAGTGTAATATGTTTGGCCAAGGATCAAGTTCATCATGAGAAAACAAAGCACATTGATGTTATGTACCATTTTTTTAGAAATGAGAGGAGGGTCAAAGTGGAGAAGACCAACACTGATGTTAATCCTGATGATGTGTACACTAAACCAGTTCCAATGGGCAAGCTTCAGTTGTGTCTGGACTTGTTGAACATCCAAAGTTGTTAATCTGTATTGGGGAATACATCTGAAGTGGGGGTTTTGCTGCGGTATTCAAATCTTAAGACAAAAAGGAAATATGGCACTTGGTTATGCATCTGGTTGGTCTATTTGCATAGAGTTCAAGTCAAGGTGGAGATTTGTATTATGCATGTTGAGTCTGGTGGAAGACTGTGGTTTGGTCAGTAAAGCGTGAAGCTGCTGTTGAGTTTGGTGTTCAGCTGAAGAAGGTCCGCAGAGTTGGTCTGCTGAGTTGGTTCTTAGTATTTCTTGGGGACACATTTGCATTGTTTTCCGTTTTGGTGAAGGTTACTTCTAGGGTATTTCACTCATTTATTGGGTTGGCTGTTCAGACCGTTATGGTTGGATTCCCAAATCTATAAATACCAAATGTAATGCATGTAACTTGTAACTTTTCTGTGATAATAAAATAATCATCGTTTGTCCGTAAAGTAGTCGGCACATTGCCGGAAACCACGTTAAATCTGTGTTTTTTTGTTTCTGTATTTTTTACTTGTTAATTATATTGTTTGATCCTTACTCACAATCATCATCACTTCTTGATCGATCCGTTATAACAAATTCAATGGATCCCATCAAAACTAATGATGAAGAAAAGTGTTGTGACCTTCGTTGTGAATATTTTTGTCTTCGCAAAGGGGAAATTGCCCCAATAGTCTTATTTTTAACTCTGTTTGTCAAAATAGTCTATTACTACTTGCCTGTTTAAAATAAAAAAAGAAAATTCCGAATAATAATTCCCCCAAAATTATTTCCCTCCTTTAATATGCCCCCCCTTTAATTCCGACTAATATGCCCCCCTTTAATTCCCCCAAAATTATTTCCCTCCTTCCACCAAATGCAAATTTTGAATAATGACCGACAAAAGTCACGTGGCTACAGGAAAAAGTAGGGGACAAAGTTAAAGTGGCTACAGGGAAAAGGAAGGAATATTAGCCTTTTACTGAATTAGTGGGACCCATGTGTCGGCCAGGTGTCGGCCAGACGGGGCAAAATTTGTAATATTATAAGGTTTTGCCAAGTGTACGGTGGGGATTTTTTTCAAAATTGTGGGGCACTATATAAGTCCCTCCGGTCCTCCGCAAAACCATATGTAGATGCCAGTTTCAGAATTCAATCCTTCCTTTTATCTCTATCTCTAAAACAATTATGTCGCACAGAAACGCTTCATATATATTACAACAAGGCAAATCAATTTTTTTAACTTATCCACGTTGTCATTTAATTCCTCTATTCGTCCTTAATTATTTAAATGAATTACTCAGGCAATTTGATTTTGTTTATTCCAGAGTCTTTACTAAAAATCGCCATCCTTAACAAACTTATCTTCTTGACCTCCTGAATTAGAACCTTTATGTGCAAGCCAATATAAACCCCTCCTTAAAACCCTGAATCTGTAATGTCATATATTCCTTAATGTTAATTGCAGTGCACGGTTCGTTGTTTAACACATAAAAAATAACAGTCAACTTCAGGGCATCAGTTGAAGTGTTTTTTTGGTTTTTTATCATTAACTAGAAACCATACAACATGAAGACCTGAATAAGGATCAGCTGTATGAATAAAAACTTCCCCTTAATGTTAATAGCATACAGGTAAACATTTGGGTTAGAATGAGTGTGATTCGGGTTGCAATGAGTGTGATTCGGGTTGCAATGAGTGTGATTCGGGTTCGAATAGAGAAAAGACTATCTAGGCAACTTCTTCAAGGGCATTTTGGGCAATTAAAGATAAAAAAATTTGGAAAAGACTATCTAAGCAAGAGCTTATTCCAAAATAATCATATAAACAAAAACTTTAGGTCAAAAGGGTTAATAGCCGCTTGCCCCAACAATATTTCCCTCTCTCTTTTTTTTTTTCCAAGTACAAACGACATAGGCCAGGTTACATCATGGCATGGGAGTACGTCCAAACATATATAGTGCGGCATTAATTAGGGTAGCAAATTAATATCATTCCCAAAAAGCAAATGAAAAACGAAAATGATGGTACGTAGTCACCTGACTTTAACCGGAGAGCCTGAAATATAAGTGTCCTATTTCTTTCTGCAGATTCTGTAAGTATAGTCTTCGCAACGGACCCATAATCACAGGTAGCAGCAGCAACAGCAATGCCGGCCGCCATTGTTGAGACTTGAGAGAGCACCGACCCACGCCAAAGAAAGAAAAAAAAAAAACTAGTTTTATTTTATAACTAAAGTACCGATATTAAGATGGCCACAAAATACGTTATAGCTTGATATACATATTGCTTATGCTTATAAATAAATTGTAGATCAGAAAACAAAACAAAACCAAACAAAGTTCCCGGTGGCACTTCACATGTAAAGCATCTATACACATGATTTGTAACTAGCAGATCTTGCACATGGGTTCAGCGCAAATAGATGAATCTATAGTTATAAGCCATATTTAATGCATGAAGAGCCATTTTCTGTCTCCAAATGCTGTATTATTTTTTCCTTAAATTAAGTCCATTGATCACATGCATGGCTCTTATTATTTTGTATATGTCGTTCTGGACTCATCTCTTATTATTTTGTATTACAATTTTTTCTTTTTCTTTTTTGAAGGAATTTCTTTTTTTCTTTTGAGGGGTGTATTACAAATTTGGGTTCTGCTCTTTTTTTTTTTTTTTTTTTTTTTTTTTTTTTGGGTCAGTGGGAAAAAAAAAAGATGAGTCCAAAGTGACTATAAAAGTTTAAAGATGATCATTTTGTAAGCACTAATTTTTTCTTTTTTTTATTTCAAAAGTACAATCTATACTTCTTTTATAGAAAATACATCTTTTCCAACTTAAAAGTTAACTAGAACATGGCCCAAAAGGACATAAAAAAATATAAAAAATGGAGACAAGGACAAGTTCAATTTTTCTTGGTTTATAAAGACCAATACATTTAAGATGTACCAATTTACCTTCAAATTGATGACAGGGTCAAAAAAAAAATCATTATTTGACAGTCTCTCATACTTTATTATTTAAAGATTCGTATTTTTATCTACACATCCGATCATCACGATTCATAATATTTTGTCTTCTTTATTTTGATATAAATTTGATATTTTCTTATGTAATATGTGAAATTCGATTTTTTTTTCAATGGTTCACAATGGATGCTGTGACATACAAAGAATGCAACGACATTTTATGATATTCAGTGAATTTGAAATGTTGTGACAATTGAAGATGCTGTGACAACTGAAGATGTAGTGACACTTTATGAAGACCAAAATGGGAGTCACTGCATGTATTTTCAATGATACTTTATAAAGACCATATCAGGTATCACTACATTTTCAATGACAATTGAAAATGCAGTAACAACCAATGATGCGGTAACAAGTTATTAAGACAAAATCAAGTATCACTAAATCTTCATTATCACTACATCTTCATTGAAGTTTCAAAAATTGTTGTTCATCAAAAAAAAATTACTGTTCATAAGAGAAAAACAAATCAACATTTTATTCATAAAAAAATGTTGTTTTTAACGAAACTGAATTGGAAGGAGCAGTAAAAAGAAAGAACGAAAAAAAGGCATCAGCAACAAAAAGTGGGGGAGTTGCATAAATGGAGGTGCGACACAATATGAGAAACGTTATGTATTACGTGCTACAAAAAAAAGTTGGTGCAATTTAATGATCAGTGAAAGGAGAATTGGTGGAGGAGAAGGGCGGTGGTAGTTTAGAGGAAAGAGGGTGGTTCATGCCCGACGACTTTTCTTATAACCGGAAAGTACAAAATCGTAGTGCTGGCGATCAAATTTCTTCCTCCCTGAGAAATTGACGGCTGATTCCAATCGGATTTACTCTGACGGAGAAATCAACATCAGTTAGAGTGAGAATGTTAAAGATCAAGCGCTTACCATTCTACTAAAACCAATTAATTATAATAAATGCGTTACTTTATTTCTTTATCATTTAAGAGTGTGGGCAATCTGTCCCAATACCCCCCTCATGTGTTGGCATTTTGTCCAACACTTGCACATTTTTATTTTCAACAGTGTGGGCAATCTCTCCCAACACCCCCTCAAATATTCCTGTAATGGTGACTTAAACTATGCTAATGAGTCTGGTCTGCTGAGTGTGGCATTCAGCAAAGTTTATGGAAATTGTGGTGGTCAGCAGAGTATGAAGCATCTGCTGAATCTGGTGTTCGTTTGGGGCACCAGCAGAGTTGATTAGTCTTGTCAAGTGCGTGTCTGGTGTGTGGTATCGCAGAGAGTAAAGTCTGCTAGTTCACTGATGAGACTTAAGGAACACGTCTGCATGGTTTCCTAATTCGGTGGAGTTACAGGGTATTTCAGTCATTTACCGGGTTGACTGTTTAGTCGGTTAGGGTTGGATTCTCATGGCTATAAATACCGTCTGTATTAATTGTAACTTGATGTGACTTTCTGTTGATAAAAAAATATCCTCGTTTGTCCGTGGAGTAGTCGGCACTTTGCTGGAAACCACGTTAAATCTGTGTTCTTCTTGTTTTTGTGTTTGTTTACTTGTTTATCTTTTATCTTTACTCATAATCACCATCACTTCTTGATCGATCCGTCATAACAAACTAGTATCGGAGCATCCAGGTTAATCAATAAATCTGTTTATCTGTTTTAAGCAAGGTAGATTGGCACCAAGGTCAAAATTGACGCTAGGATTTGGGATCTACACAAGCTTTTCTAGTGAGAAAGTTGTCTGCTTTAAATGTTAAGATTGACAAGTTTACCAGGAGAAACAGTTTTAGTTTATGGAAGATCAAGATGCGTGCTTTGTTGAAGCAGGAGGGATTATGGGGTCCCTTTTCTAAATCAACATAAGGAAGTGCTGCTGAGAGAGCCAGTCTGGAGGAGAAAGCACATTCAACAATTATGTTGTGCATGTTAGATGATATTATCACAGAGGTTGCTGAGGAGGACACTGCTGAGAAGTTGTGGGCCAAACTTGAGAGTCTGTATATTACTAAGTCATTAACCAACAAGTTGTTGTTGAAACATTGTCTGTTTAGCTTAAGAATGCATGAGGTACTCAGCTAAGGGATCATCTAGACCAGCTGAACACAATATTGCTTGATTTAAGGAATATTGATGTGAAGATTGAATATGATGATGCTGCATTGATTCTACTTGTATCATTGCCTGCATCATATGAGAACTTTGGGCAGTCCTTTATTGTTGGGAAGGACTCATTATCATTGGAGGATGTAAGATCATCACTCCATGCTCGAGAGTTACGCCATAAGGCATCTGGGTCTGGAACAGATAGTCAGTCTGCTGGTCGGTGGCCAATGGAGTCAGCAGGGGGCCATGCAATTTTGGAAAGAAGAAATTCAAGAAGAATTCCAAGGGTCCTAAAGCTAAGGATATCTGTAATTACTACAAGGAGCAGGGACTTTGGAAAAATGAATGTCCAAAGAGGAAGAAGCAGCAGGGTACTCAGCAGGGTACAGCTGCTTTGGTAGAACATGACACGAACATGACACCAACTCCGAAGAAGATCTGGCCTTAGCAGTTTTAGAGTCAATAGGGCACAGAGATGTGTGGATTCTGGACACTGGGGCATCTTATCATGTATGTCCAAACAGGGAGTGGTTTTCAACTTATAAGCAGGTGGATGGAGGCCATATTGCTATGGCCAACAGCAAGGTCAGCAAAAATAGTTGGGATTGGATCAATCCAACTTAGGACACTTGATGGTAAATTCTGCACACTGAAAGAGGTTAGGAATGTTCCACAAATGACCAAGAATTTGATATCACTTAGGGTTCAAATTCAGGGGTGAAGGTGGAGTGGTGAATGTCTATAAGGGTTCAAGTGTGATTCTGAAGGGTATCAGGTAGGGGACATTGTACATACTCAAGGGTCTAATGTATCAAGTTCTGCTGTTGCATCATCAGAGGTTCACCAGTCACAATTGATCAAGTTTTGGCATATGAGATTGGGTCATATGGGTGAAAGAGGATGCAAATTATGTCTAAGTCTGATCTACTTTGGGGACATAAGGTCAAGGAGCGGGAATTTTGTGAACACTGTGTGTTTGGGAAGCTACATAGGAGCAAATTTCGAAAAGCAATTCATATCACAAAAGGGACACTTGATTATGTCCATTCTGATTGTTGGGGACCTTCAAGGGTGGAGTCATTGGGTTGTCACAGGTATTTTGTGTCTGTTATAAATGATTATTCAAGGATGGTTTGGGTAATTATGATGAAGCACAATAGTGAAGCATTCAAGAACATCAGGCAGTGGAAGGCTTTGGTTGAGAATCAGACAGGGAGGAAGATCAAGAGACTTAGAACTGATAATGGACTAGAATTCTGTTGGTCTGAGTTTGATGAATTTTGCAAGAATGAAGGCATTTCTAGGCACCATAATGTTAGAGATACTCACAACAATGGAATGGTGTTGCAGGAAGAAGAATGAATCAAACTCTTCCGAGAGGGCAAGGTGCATGCTCTCTAATTATCTTCGGTCTATATAAGCAAAGAATTATTTAAATTTGTAAAAAACACCAACACATCCCTTCATCCTTTCTTCAATCTTATAGCAAGGAGATTTTGGGGGAGGAACATTGTCATGACCGCTAATTAATCAATAAGGGCCTCACTGGGATCAAACGTAAAACACCACTTGAAGTTTGGTCAGGAAAGTCAGCAGACTACTCTGGACTTAGGGTTTTTGGAAGCACTGTATACTACCATGTCAGTGAGGGTACATTAGAGCCTAGGGCCAAAAAGGGTGTGTTTGTTGGATATGAAAATAGAGTTAAGGGGTATATAATCTGGTCATCAGCTGAAAACAGGGTTATACTCTGCAGGAGTGTAGTCTTTGATGAAAACTCTATGCTTAACTCATCAGTGAAAGCCACATCTGAATATGAAATTGGATCTGTGACTAATAAGGTTGACAAATAGGTGGAGCTTCAAGTAGAGTCTACTGAAACAAAAGACTCAGCAGGGGTTGGTCAACAATCAGCAGATCCAGAGCTGGATCCAAGCCAGTCTGGTGAACAAGGGTCACCAGACACTCAAACTGCTGATGTTTGTCAGCAGGGTATAGCTCTCAGCAGAGCGAAGAGGACCAATGTCAGACATCCAAGAAGATATGGGTTTGAGGAGGATATGGTTGGATATGCACTACAGGTAGCTGAAGAAGTGGATGGTTTTGAACCCAACACTTACAGGGAAGCTGTGACATGTTTTGAGGCATCCCAATGGCTTGTTGCCAAGGGAGAAGAAATGGAGTCACTTCACAAGAATGAGACTTGGGATTTGGTCAAACAACCACAGGATAGATGGGTGGTCAGCTGTAAATGGATATTTAAGAAAAAAGAAGGAATGACATCTGCTGAGGATATCAGATATAAGGCACGTTTGGTTGCTAGATGGTTCAGTCAGAAAGAGGGGGTAGACTATGAAGAGATATTTTCTCCGGTGGGCTGACGACATACTTCCATCTGTGGAGTCTTTGTAGCAATAGTGGAAAATCATAATCTTGAACTTGAGCAATTGGATGTGAAGACAAATTTTCATGGAGATATAGATAAGGAAATTTATATGACTCAGCCAGAAGGTTTCCATGTTCCTGGCAAAGAAAGATATGTTTGCAAGTTGAAGAACTTGTATGGACTTAAGCAGGCCCCAAGATAGTGGTATAAGAAGTTTGACAGCTATATGATTTAGCAGGGTTATAGTAGGAGTCCATATGATTGTTGTGTGTATCACAACAAGTTGAAGGATGGATTAGTTATCTATCTGGTGCTGTATGTAGATGATACGCTGATAGCTGCTGCAAACAAGTCTGATAATAAAGATCTGAAGAATCTGCTCAAGGCTGAATTTGAGATGAAGGATTTGGGGAATGCAAAGAAAATTTTGGGGATGGGGATCTATAGCGATAGGAAGCAGGGGAAGCTGTTCTTGTCTCAGCATGGGTATATTGAGAAGATATTATCCAAGTTTGGCATGTCAGCAGCCAAACCTATAGATACTCAAATGGCACCAAATCTACATCTGTCTACTGTATTTGCTCCACAGTCAGCTGAAGAGGAAGAATGCATGTCAAGAGTTCTATATGCTAGTGCAGTAGGCAGTCTTATGTATGCCATGGTCTGTACTAGGCTTGATTTGGCTCAGGTAGTCAGTGTTGTCAGCAGGTTTATAGCTCAACCTGGAAAGGAACACTGGAAAGCAGTGAAGAGGATATTCAGGTACCTTAGGGGAACATCAGATATTGGACTCATTTATGGAGGTGGTACTCAATGTTTTGTCACAGGGTACTGTGATTCTGATTATGCTGCTGATGTTGACAGTAGGAGGTCTATGACTGGGTATGTGTTTACTTTGGGTGGTTCTCTGGTAAGTTGGAAGACAACTTTACAGAGGACATTGACATTATCTACTATTGAAGCATAGTACATGGCACTGACAGAAGCAGCAAAGGAAGCAATTTGGTTAAAATGGCTAGTCAATGATCTAAGTCTACATCAAGATCAAGCCAGGGTGTATTGTGACAGTCTTAGTGCAATATGTTTGGCTAAGGATCAGGTTGACCATGAGAGAACCAAGCACATTGATGTTAGGTATCATTTTCTAAGAAATGAGAGGAGGGTGAAAGTGGAGAAGATCAGCACTGATGTGAATCCTGCTGATATGTTCACTAAACGAGTTCCAAGAGGCAACTTTCAGTTGTGTCGAGACTTGCTAAATATCCAAAGCTGTTAATCTGAATCTGGGAATACTTAGCTGATGTGGGGGGTCTGCTGAGGTATTCAAATCTGAAGACAAAGAGGATTTCTGGCACTTGGTTGTGCATTTGGTCAGTTTGCATGAAGTTGAAGTCAAGGTGGAGATTTGTAATGGTGACTTAAACTACGATACTAAGTCTGGTCTACTGAGTGTGGCATTCAACAAAGTCTGTGAAAATTGTTGTGGTCAGCAGAGTATGAAGCATCTGCTGAATCTGGTGTTTGTTTGGGGAAGCAGCAGAGTTGATCAGTTTGCTGAAGTTGTGTCTGCTGGCACAGGGTATCAGTAGAGTAAAGTCTGCTTGGTTCACAGCAGACTTAAGGAACACGTTTGTATGGTTTCCTAATTCGGTGGAGTTACTTCTGGGGTATTTCAGTCATTTACTCGGTAGACTATTTAGTAGGTTAGGGTTGGATTCCCAAGGCTATAAATACCGTCTGTATTAATTGTAACTAGATGTGACTTTCTGTTGATAATAAAATATCCTCGTTTGTCCGTGGAGTAGTCGGCACATTGCTGGAAACCATGTTAAATCTGTGTTCTTCTTGTTTTCGTGTTTGTTTACTTGTTTATCTTTTATCTTTACTCACAATCACCATCACTTCTTGATCGATCGGTCATAACAATTCCGCTTTGCGTGATATGGTTTACGTCAATCATATTCGGATTACTCATTGTTTACCTTACATCGGGGTGGTATTCAGCTCAGTGTTCTTGCGTATGTCGATGATATGATCATAGCCTGTAATGATAAAGTTGCAATGACGATTTTTAAGAAATATTTGGGGAAATGTTTTAAGATGAAGGACATTGGGGTTCTGAAATATTTTCTTGGGATCAAGGTGGCACGGAACAAGGAGGGGATTTTCTTGAATCAGAGGAAGTATGCCCTTGACATTATTCATGAAACCGGTTTACTTGGGAGCAAGCCGGCTGTTTTCCTGATAGAGCAGAATCACAAGTTGGCTCTTGCTTCTGGCGCGTTGTTGAGTGATCCAGGGCCTTATCGTCGGTTGATTGGACGTCTTATATATCTCGGAGTTACCCGACCCGATCTGGCATATTCTCTTCATGTGTTGTCTCAATTTATGCAGGCACCTTGGGTTGATCATTGGGAGGTAGCCTTGCGTCTGGTTCGTTATTTCAAGAAACATCCCGGACAATGTATCTTGCTACAGTCTGACAGTTCTCTTACTCTCGAGGGTTGGTGCAATTCTGATTGGGCGAGTTGCCCTCTTACCCGACGTTCACTGAGTGGTTGGTTTGTTTTTCTTGGTCTTTCGCCTGTATCCTGGAAATCCAAGAAACAAACCACGGTTTCTCGGTCCTTGGCCGAAGCGGAATATCGATCTATGGCGGAGATTACGTGCGATTTGAAGTGGTTGAAACAGTTAGTGGCTGAGCTCAGGGTACGGCACCCTCCTAGGATACGACTCTTTTGTGATAGCCAATCGGCACTTCATATTGCACAGAATCCGGTGTTTCACAAACGCACGAAGCATATCGAGGCAAACTGTCAGTTTGTGCGTGATGTTATCACGGATGGCTTGATTCTTCCTTCGTATGTTCCTACGAAGCATCAATTGGCAGATATCTTTACGAAGGCGCTGGGTTGGCAACAGTTTGAGTTTTTGTTACGCAAGTTGGGCGTTCGAGATCTTCATGCTCCCACTTGAGGGGAGGGTATTACGATATGGAAAATATTACGTATTATGGAAAATATTGATACTAGTGTATTAAATTAGTAAGGGTAGTTTGGATATTTTGTATAGATGTAGAAGCCCTGACAGTGGCTATAAATATTGTACTACGTGATTGATGATGATATACGAAATACATTGACCTAAATTTGTCAAAGAATCACAGTGTAGCCGATCGGATTTCTCCCGCCCAGAAAAATTGACGACTGTTTCCAATCGGATTTGTTCTGCCGGAGAAATCAATCAATTGCGGTTGGTCGATAGAAGCGATGGAAGATATAAGAAAATAGGGATTTAGTGTTGGATACCAAGAAATGATTACGTTTTGTCTTTTGGAGGGGTTTTATCGGATCATCATATTAATTTTGTCCTTATAAACCATGGTATTTTACTTACATCCTGAATGCCCAAATAAGTTTGAAAGTGGTCTTTTTCAACCTTAAACCAAAACAAAAAAAAAAATGTATGTTATTTTCTCTTTTCTCCTTAATAATTTTTATTTTTTTTGAGGGGTTCTCCTTAGTATTTGAAATAACTATATCTTTTGATTTCATATTCGATCATTTTTGTAATTGATCTTTCACCATAATTTTTATTTTTCGTTCGTTTTATTTTTATATCCTATTCGATGCCCTTCTGTACAAATTTCATAAATTTGATTATTTATTTTTTAAAATATACAACACATGCAGTGACGCCACAATTTCAAATGCAGTGACAAAGAAGTTTCTAAGATTTGAACATGCATAGACAGAGACAATTGAACATCAATTGACCGTTGAGGATGTATTCACAAGTTAAATGCAACATTGTATTGTATGTATTCTCTGTAACTTTTTTATTGATTAATCGTTTTTGAAATATACGTACATTTTCAAGAACTTGTTGGCAAGGTTGGTGCCTTCAAGCGCCTTCTTGCCGGCAACTAGGCACCTCCAGCAATCATCAAGGTGTTGATCAATTTTCTTATCGATGTAGCCTGCTGAAGAGAAATCACGAATTTGTACCGTAATCTTTATGGGAAGGATGTATCAAAACACTTTATCATGCTGATCCCACTCTCTCAATCAATTAAGAAGCTTTTTGTAGAAGATATCAAGGTCATTGCCAAAAACAGAAACAACCCATCCCAGTTATAACAACTCTCTTTCTGGGGTCTGTTTCACGTCCTGGAGCCAAAACAAGAGTTGAAGTCATTGGCCGAATGCTTCCAGTCAATTTTCGTGCTGAGTGATGAAACAAAATTCGTCGGGTATAAAATCTGGGTCTTTATGATCTAGTGATAAGTGGTGAGGACGAATAATCGAGAGAAAAAGATAAAATATAAAAGAGAAGAGGAGTTTTTGAGGGGGATTTAGACTGAGCCTGAAAATTTCTCTTGGATGCCTACATATCAAATGTGTGTTGAAATCAAGTCTGCCGTAGTTCTTTATGGTTGTTTATATAGGGGCGTTGTGCCCTAGGCCTGCGTGGGCCGTGTCCAATGTGGACTCTCGTTTCGTGTTATTCAATCAAGAGATAAATCTGGGATTATCCCGTGATTTTAGGAGATAATTATGATATTCAAATATTTGTGTTTAAATGATAAAGATTTGAGCATTAATGGTTTGAGATTCTTTCCATAACTATCGTATAATTATTCTCATTATCATATTCGCTAGCCGACATGCGGCGATATTCTGAAGTCGGGTCGACCGAGCTGCGTTGGTCTGCTCCTCGCCGACCTGCGGTGGATCAGGGGACGAACCGAACAACCTTTCTCTTCGAGGTCTCAGTTCGGCTCTTAAGCCCCTGATAGGACTCCAGACCCTTTATGGTTAGGGCATTAGGCCTACTCTTGCCATTACTTAGGTTGTCACGTGCTTGGCATGCGGAGTGGTGAAACCGTATCGCCATAAGCCCCCAGATCCGGTCACACTTTTGAGTTCAGATCGATCTAGTGGAAGGTGCGGCTCTTCCGCATCGATCAATTTAAATTATTTTTTGACAGTGGCTATGCTTAGTTATGATGCCGTTATAGCTTTTTCGAAAAAACGAGGCGTTTTATCCACGTCTTTTATGAGTGGCAGCTTTTTTGAACGCGCGTTAAGGGTTTAACATCGTATTTATACCCCTAGTCGTATCAACCGTTGTCTCACCCCTTTTAAATTGACGACTCAGCGGTGCAAATTCAGATCTACTCCAATTTTTTCTTCAACCTCTGATTTAGCAAGTAAGTTTCTCCTTTTACCTAATCACGTTTTTGTTGGAAGTTGCGCCCGAAAGACAATTTATGTAATTGTTTTTATAATTTATAAATGACAAATTTATTCTCATCTTATTATTTGCTTTGTGTTTATAAGAAATACACTACTGAAAACCCCAAGTCGTATCATATGTAGCCATATAACTTAGTGTGTGTCACACATGAGGATTAAGTTTATGGTGATACACTTGAACTATTAGTCCGTGGTGAAGTTAATCAAAGTATGGGGTCAATTGATTAAACCACCAATAATGCGCCCAGAAAACTTTATGGTGTGACCGTCTTATCCGGACCGTCGACATTGGTTGTCAAAGTGGGGCATTTATATATGATGAGAGTCATATAGAATTTGGACCGATTTAAATTGCGTTTGTCATATAATTCCGTGATTGAGAAATCTTATTAAATCATAAGATGATCATATATGGATTAACCTTAATCCTGAAGTGATTACGCACTCTACTTGTCTCGGATTGGGTTTGATGTGTTTGTTAAGGATCGCATTAAGAGGCTCGTTCGAATCACTTTCACGCTGGCACTATTCGGAATGAGTGAGAAGTGTGTGTTTCATGTGATATGGAATCCATTTCTTCCTGCGGGAAGTAGAAAGACAATCCCCTTATTTGTTAATCATAGAAACCGGTCGATCCGCTGGAATTCAGATTGGTTATGAACTAATTGATCACTAGTGGGTTAATGATAAATAAGGATAAGATGTATTGAAGAAGGTTTACTTAAAATAATCCCGCTTCATTACGGATAGTCTATGGAGGGTTAGTTTATATGTAATGATTATATCAATTAATGGACGCTTATAGACTCGACTCGACGCTTTTGAGAATAAATTATATCTATAATCGATAGAGTTCGATTTGGATTTATGGTATGGCGTAGTTCGAATTAAAGAATTAAGTAGAAATATTTTGTTCGATGAATATTTTATTTAATTTATTGTAGCTGCTGGTTATAGGTCCATGGTCCCCGGGTTGGCTCCTAACACGCGAGTGTTTTCTCGTTTTATAGAACCTCGAGAATAAATTAAATAGTTGGTCTATTTAATAAATATGCAATATTATTTATTTGGTAAATAATATGTAAAATAGAAAAGACATTTTCTATTAAAAATAATGACTAAATTGGCGCCACATGTTGTGAGAATTTAGGAAAAGAAATTTTTCTAAATTATGTCACATGTGTAATTAATTAATTATCTATTTGTTGGATAATTAATGAAAAAAAATAAGAGATTGACTTTTTGGGAATTATCTCTTATCTTTTGGCAAATATCTTTTCCTTATGGGAATAGGTAATTGTGTTGTGAAAATGATAACTCTCTCTTGACTAGTTATTTTCCTATATAAAAAGAGTTCCTCCTAACACAATCACAATCACAAAATTGGCGCCACACTTAAGAAAAAAGAAGAGAAAATTTAGTTTCTCGTTCTAGTCATTAAGAGGAGAAAAACAAGGCTTTTTCTTGTGCATATTCGAGGAGGTTCTACGGCGAGGATCGACGTCCACCAATCGTCGCTAGGAGATACAATCCGGAAGACTGCGGCTTCTCCCTTGGTCGATTGCTTCTCTCTCTCCGGTTGGGTAAATCCACTAACTTTATTGTAGTTATTAATTAATCATGCAAATCGAATCGTGGTAAAATCGCATGCAATTTTATTCGTAGCTTCTGTTGTGCTAGATCGAGTGTCTCGATCGGTGCTGAGAATCAGATCTGACGATCCAATTATGGATCGGATCCGGATTCAGGTTTCTGTATATCCAGCATGTGGTATCAAAGCCAGGTTATAGCGATTTTGCGATATTGATTGCATAATTAATCAATAAGGAATGAAATAAATAAAATTGCATCTTTTAAATTTTTTTATGCGATTGAATGTTATGGTTGACGAGATGGATTGAGGTTGGTACCTATTTACCGTTAGATCTATTGTAAACTCAAATTTTCTGGGTATAGAAAATTATGTAATTTATTTTTTTGTAATTTAATTTCCTAGTAGCTAGAAATATTTTATTTTGAGAAATATATTGGGGCCGAGTCGGTTTAATATTTTTTGGGAAGAAGATCAACAACTTAAACCAATATCCTGGTGGTTAAGGCATTGAATCACCAAATTGCTGACACGAGTTTGAATCCTCTTGTACGGATAAAATTCTGAAAATTTTTTTTTTTGTGTTTTTTCTTCTTTTTCTGAACAATAATAATAATAATAATACCTGGACGAAAAAAAACGAGAACAAAAAAAAGGGGAGCGGGGAATCGAACTCGGGTGGTGATGAAGGAAGAGGCGACTCTTACCAACTCGGCTGGAGCAGTTTTTGATAAAAAAAAAAAAAACAAGAGCAGAAAGTCAAATACCTGAGCTAGCTGAAGAAAATAGTAGATTGATATTTTCTATGCTTAGGGTTTATTTTTTTATATAGATTAGATATGGGTCTACCAACCATTCATCTCAAAGTGGTTTACTTTTACGCATTTATTTTCATGTTTGATAATTTGTGTGAGATAACCATGTCATGACATGCATCATATTCATGAATTTCACTCCTAGCATATGCATACATGTAGATAATTAACCGTGATATTAATTAGGCATGTATGAGACGTAATTAATTTAGTTTAATTTAGGTAATTAATTAAATAAATTAAAACGAACGGAATTTTATCGGGATATAAAATTCACATGATAAAATAAAATTTACTCGTAAATTTAATTTTGGGATCTAAAAATCGCTCATTGATTTAATTATGCAGTGACAACATAAAAGAATTTTAATAATTGAAAAATTGGAAAATCCGAATAGTGGGACACCAACCGAGCAAAAGGTTCAAAATTGGTTCGGGCGGTCAATGTGGCTTCGCTCGACTCGACTTGTCCGTCAAGTGCGCGGGTTAGCCACGGGGTCCGGCAAGGTCAAGCTATCCGCGAAATGAGGCTCAATGGGAAACCTTAGCCCGATTTTCAACTCCAAACTGCAGACACGCGCGACGTTAAGCGTCGGGGTCCGGCAAGGTCAAACTAGCGATCGATCAAGGCAAGCCTTTAGCCCGATTAATCCAAAGAATGATATGAACCAACGAAGAGGACGAGTCGGCTTAGCCAATCCCGACACCGCTCGTGAACTCGTTAAATCTCAACCAGAGTTTAATACCGATAAGTTGGTGATTGTCTTTCAAGATTTATTGTTTTCAAATTATTGAGATAAAATTCTACAATCCTAAAATTTTATCATGATTAATTAGGCTTTAAAATTCTTTGGTGAATTTTAGTTGTGTAGTGTCTACACAAGAATTTCTAAATATTCGAAAAATTGGAAAATCATGAATATAGTGTCACTAGTTAAACGGTATTTGGAATCGATAAATTAGTGGGAGCTTTAAATTTTATGCTTTATTGTTTTTTTAATTATTAGAAAATTCATAAAGTCCTAATGTATTGGGATTATAAAATTCTTGGTGAATTTTAATTGTGTAGCGTCTACACGAGGAATTTTAAAAAATCCATAAAAGTGGAAAATCATGAATAAGTGATACTAGTTAGACGGTATTTAGAATCGATGAACTAGTGGGAGGATAAATTTAAATATTCATGATTTATTATTTTTCGGATAATTAAAAAATTCGAAAATCCTAATGAGACTACCTAATTTTAAAAATAACGAGTGGGTGCGGGAAGGTGACAACCGAACCCCACGGCCTCTTGCTGACACAAGCACGTGAGAGAGAGCGGTGACGCCGAGCCGCTTTGATTACGGCCCTCGCGGATGGCCTTCACCGCTATCAACATTCAAGGCTTGGTCTCCGAAAGGATAGGATTTTGGGTACTGTCGAGTCATCGACCGACCCTACGGCAAAGATACTCGGGGTGTACTTTGAGGTCTCAAACAATAGGTCACACTCACACGGATATTTTTGGAAATATCTTGGCTGAAAAAGGAAGGTAATCAACAATTAAATGGAGATGTCTGATTCTTAATTGTTTAATTTTTGAGAGAGATTGTCTCAATTTAATTGTCATTATGCTGATACTGACCCTGCGGTGGCAGCATGATGTGAGGTTAAATATTTGGAATGGTAGGATAAACTGCATGCATGACATCACATTTATTATTCCTAAAATTATTATATGTTGTGGTGTATGATTTGATTTATATTTCTGACAAAATTTATTTTCGCAACTACATATCATCTCAAGGTATCTAAACTGCTAAATGCGATAAATTGACTAGTAACGACTTCGTAAAAGTGGAAAAGTAACAAGAACGTTAAACTCAAAAATCGAGAATGCAAATTAATTTTTCGGAAGTGGAAGTTCCTCTTGAGCCTACAAAATTAAGTGACATTGATGTGACTGCTGTCACTCGTGCTGAGTGAGAGACAAAACAAATTAGTTCAAAGATGACGAGAATGATTTGGTATCAATCTCACCAGACATCCCACAGTTTACATGTAGTGTCTACTCTTATAAACTGCTAGTTCAAGGCCATTTCCTTTAAAGAAAGCCGAGAATGGGAAGGTAAATGTCAACAAGCGCAAGTCATCTAAACCAAATAAGTTAAAGGCTAAACCGAAATATTAATAAAAGAAAGTAAAGGATAAGGAAAGTGATTTCGGAACACCAACCTATGAACCTTTCTTAACCGAGTAATTTGACTCAGAAGCTAATGCTCTTTTGTAAGAACAAGGTACCTGGGCATTCATGATGAAGAGTAGACAACGGGCATTCGATAGCATCTATTGCCGAGGCCGGTCCTGATCCATACGTCCCTCTTAATTCATCTGCTCAGGAATCCTGTAGGATTTACACTTTACTTTTTCCTCTGTTTTTTTTTGCAAGGATTCCTTATTTGATTGTTTCCTGACAAATATTTTCTTGTTGTAGTGGATGCCTTCGCCGACTTGCTGAGTGTTGCTAATGAAAAGGGGTTTTTCAGCCTGGCGATCCCAGACTGTCTTTGGAGACCCAAACAGGGAATCGCCTTCGTGTCCCTTATGTTCGGTCTATTGGACCTACGCTGAACCCGACCTCTGCTCAAGTATTGCCCGACTTGGAAGATTATATCACCTTTTCGGACCCGACCCTAGACTTGAATTCGATCTTAGAGTCCTCGAAAGTGGCTACTTCAAAGGGTAAGGCCACCATGGAGGCCCATCGCCGAGATTGACCTGGAGGGGAGGTCAAGCAAGAGGATCCGAGTTGAGTCCATTCGAGATCTAATGGTTCCCCCGAGAGAGAAGAGGAACTATTTTTATGTGGAGAGAGGATCCTTCCGATGTCCGTCAGAGTGGTTCTTCGGGTCTTAACGCCATGAAATATATAAGCCCCCTATTTTTCTGTCCTTTCTTTTTTTCATATCCTCTTTTAACTTGTGTTTTGACAGGGTGCCTTGGTGGGTCTAGAGTTATATACTCGCCTAACCAAATCCGGCTCTAGCGTGAGCCGATTAAGGAGAGACGGAGTCGTTGGGCACCTCGATGTTGACTCATCACATCCTGGGGTTGAAGAAGGTAATTGGAGAAGGTGGCTTCTGATCACAAAAAGAGCTTAAAAGAAAAGGACAAAGAGCTCAAGGCCAAGGACAAGGAGATTAGGGAGTTGAAGAAACAAATAAAAGCTCAAGATACCAAGTTGGAGCAACTCAGAGCTGGGAATTCTGCTGAGCACAAGGCGTTTGAGGTGAGCGAGTGCTAACTGAAGGAGAGCATTAAGAAGCTCCAGACAGAGGTAGTTGACCTAGAGGTCACTGCCCAATCCTTTCGCGAGCAACTTAGGGCGGCCTCTGTCCAAACCATTATGGAGTACAAGGCTTCGGCAAAGTTTCTTCAAGCCTTGAACTTAGTACTAGCCCCTGCAATGTAAGATGGCTATACCATGGGAGTGGATGATGCCAATATCCACTTTCTGGGGCTTTCTGCAGAGGCTCTAGCCAACGTGAAGTACTACAATCAGAGGGCCAAAGAGATGTATGCTAATCGACTGAAGGAATTTGGGGCAGGGGTAGATGTCGTGGCGAAGTACCGTCCTAACCCTATGACGTCACCGAAACCAGACCTTAGAAACGGCGTCAAGAAAGGGGCGGACCTTTTCTAGGTTAGACGGATCCTAACCGGGCGATTGTACCGGGTCAAATTGTAGTGATAAAGTGGTGAGTCAGGTGTCGAAACCTCAGGGAAAAAAATGGTAATTCTTTTAAGTGTGGTTAAACACCAAATAGCTGCTATTAACTCGATCTAAACCGCAATTTTATAACACAAATTACTACTACTCTAACCAACATAAAATAAATGCGTAATTTAAAAGTTATTCTAATATAATATATATATATATATATATATATATATATATATATATATATATATATATATATATATATATATATATATATATATATATATATAGATGTACATAAATAGTAAAATATATATATATATATATATATAAATATATAGATACCAATATATAGTTTAAAGATTAGACTAGCCAAAGTATATGTAATCAATTTATTCAATCTTTTCATTTAATGGAATGTGTTCGATCTTCCTTTTTAGGTCCAATTGAGCAAATGAAACGGCGTACTCCTAATGTCAACAATTCCTCCTCACACGAGCGTATGAAATTGTCATATGTCAAAAGTCATCGGTCCAATGTCCACAACTGCCCCATGCTAAACTTAGTTAGTCAAAAGCAGTACAGTACAAATCTACCCCGGATAAAAGAGGTGATTCCATTTGTCAGATGGCCGATGTTATTCAAGAGGCTCCGGTTGTCAAGCGGATCGATTTAATACAAACGGTGTAGTTTCAATTAAATTGTGATTTTAACATTATTAAGATCTCGAGTACAAATTTTAATAAGATTTATCTTTCCAGACAAATCGCCCCGGTAGGAAATAGGATTCCGTTAATCGACGGCCATTTTACCCTCCGGTTTTTCTATTTTTACTCATATCCTGACTTCTCTGGTCAGTTCATCATCAGGTTATATGTGGTATTCATCATGATTGATTACTTCATTCCGAATATATTATCGTTACGTAGCGAAATAGAAAAAGATTCATTTTAACTCAATTTTAGTCAATTTTATTTTAACAGCATTCCATTACCGAAAAGATCGAAATAATATGATTACATAACTTTGGCTAGTTATTAGATTTAGCCTAATAACATTATAAAAACTAAAAGGAAGAAAATAACAAACATAATTATTATAGAAATTACCCGATTACAACTGTTGACTCAGAAATCGTCTTTTCCGGAATATTACAACGACTTTAGCAACATCGAACCTTCGAGAATTTCCCGAGCATTACTACGATACTACTACTACTAATTTATTTTGGCATAAGGCCTATTTAAAAACTAAAGAAAAGAAAATAAAAAGAGAAAGAAGAGGAGAGAATATATATAGGATATTGTATATATATATTGGTACACTGAAAGTGAGCTCGATCTCTCTCTATTTATAGAAATAGCTCCTTCCCGGACCGGTCTCAAAATCTGCCGGATCGGTCCGTGTAATGATGACAATCATTACAGCTTAGTTATCGGCGATGTGCAAGCATGTTACTCCCTAATCATCACTTGTAGCTTTGTGTTGTAATTATATATAATTATATATAATTACACACTAACTTCTAAAAATCGTAATTTGAATTCTTGATATCGAATGACATAATCGAACTTCCGTTGAAAAGCTCGTTGAATTCTCTACAACTTTTATCAAGATCACTTCTTCGTAAAACGTATTCTCGATGAGCCATTTGTATTATACGCCCTTTTCGAGATTCGAAACAATTATTCCCTTGATCATTTATATCGTTGACGCTTTATAACTCCCTTCCAACAACTTGAATTGACTTCAAAAGTGTCAGACGTACTGGATTTGGTTCATCTTAGGATTTCTGAATGAAATAAACACACAATACCGTGTAAAATAGACACAATATTCGGTCACTAAAACCGGTACAAAAACTACAACTTTTTACTATAAATACTAACTTTACTACTAACTATACCAAACTATAAAGATTAATATTTTATATTAATTATATCATAATTTCATATATTTTATATAGAATTTGTCGATAAAACATAATAAAATCACGTAAATTCAATCATATAAAATAATACATCAAATTACTCCCACTTAGCTTTTGATCGTCCTCGAGCAAAAATAAGCGTAATATATAAATAATGAGATAATATAATTGATCAAATTAAAATTTCAAAAGTAATATATATCATCAATATTACAAACATATAATTTATAAATTTTATAGAAATTTAAGAAAGAAAGATTATATAACTTAAATGAATTAAGTATCAAATATGAATTAGATGGAAACATGCATGCAATAATTCGAAATATAAATAAAATATTAGAAATACTTTCTATCTCGATTATTATTTAATTTCGGAATCATTAACTAAGTCGGATAGAAGACACATTGGCTTAATATATTAGGATAGGACATTAGTTAATCGAAAAGATAGAAAAAGAAATCAAAGAGAAAGATGCAAGTCAAATGCGTCTCTACGTCTTCACATTCTTGATCAAAAACAGTTCTGATTAGTAACATCCTTTTATTCCAATTATTTTTCAGATTTTCTCTCTTTTTTTTTTTTTTTTTTTTTTAATATTAAGAACTAAAGCGTGAGTGTGTGTAGAAAATCAAACTTACAAGCATTGCTTCATCAAGATTGATCGGAGTACTACTCTTTCGATCTAAAATTACGAGTCCGGTTTCCTTAAACCCGTAATTATTCTTGAGATCTTATGATTCAATTTTTATCGGGAGCTTTATACCTCATAGTGATATAGGACGTTTCTAGATAACACCTCACGCACTCAAATCATTGGTAGCTACTACCGATATATTTTATTTTTATATTGTCGATCAAAGATAGGAAGATAATTGATATTTGATTAATGCATTGTAAAAATGGTGCTTTGTTCCTAATATAAATTTTTCATAGTACTAACATATCTCGAACTCATTTCAATCTCAAGATATACCATTTTTCTCAACTCTTAACTCTTTTTGTCATCATTTTCTCTCATAAGACGTCTAAACTCGAAGGATGCAAAGAAATGTAGACCAAAACAAGCTAAGGGTCGGAAATTTCTAGTTAATCAAAATGGCTAAATTCCGAGTGGGTCTTGATCACTCTTTAAAAGTCGAGGTGGGGTCAAAAATTGGAAATTTTATTGGTGAGCTTATTTTGCTATAGCTTATATTTTTGTGGTGCTAGCAAAATCATCATTCCTAATTTTGATTCCAAATTCATAATTTATCTTAAAAGAAAATTATCTAAAAATTTATTTATAAATTTGAAAATTACTTGAATAATTCCATAAAAGAAATATTTGACAAAAATTATTTAGTTATACATACTCAAAATCTTAAAATCTTATAAAAGATATAAAACATATTCATTATATATCTAATATATTTTACTAAATCAAAAATTAATCTTCTCAAATTATATCATTTTTATTCATATATTAACCAACTCAAATTATTCAAGAAAAATTAAAACTAAGAAATAAGTAATTAAAGTACTAATTTATATGAAAAAGGTTATATTTTATAATTATTTTTTATTTTTTGAAAATTTTAATGAAATTTTCAAACCTAACTCTACTCCCCATACATTTAAGTGGCATCGTCCGATGTTCAATGAGTATGAAAAAGTAGGTTGAAAATTAAATTAAAATTATAGATGATCGTTATAATTATCGATAATACGCGTATATTAAAATCAAACAACATATATATTAAACAAAAAGAAACTATTACACACTAAGAAATTCAAAATAACACAAACTTACTAACTAACTTACTAACCTTAATCAACTCTAACTTATTAAAGCAAACCAAACTTAAACTAAATTAAATAAAACCACTAACAACTATCTCAAATAGTTGACGAACAACCCGGATTTTCCACTGGTAGCAATCCTCTACGATGATCACGAGACGGATATATCTCGTCCTGAAACTGACCGGACCGGTCCGGCTTTAAGATATTTTTACCGTGTGAAGGTTGTAAAATTCAAGTTCTCTTTGTTTATCTTTAATAGGCTCATGGCTATTAGAGTTTAAAATAAAACATATCTAAATGATACGGATAAACGATACACGAATTATATTTTAAAAACGACATACGAAAATATATATATTTTTTTTAGATTTTTTTATGAAATATTTAAATACTATTAAAAGTGATTAAATCTACTACTACGACATAAAACGATTAAGAAAACGAAAAACTATTAAATTAGCAAACTTAGTATTTAATAAAATTAAAATGCGGAAAATAAAATAAACAGATTGTAAAATGTTTAAAATTAACAAAGTTGTACTTAAATCAAATAATGTCAACAAAGATCATCCTCACATTTGGATAAACTGGATCATTCAAACTTGGAACCGATAGCGTATCGGCTGTGGGAAACGAGTCGTGGTCCGAATCGAACCGCCGAGACCTATCGAACTCATACTTGACGTCATCCTTGCAAAATCCGAAAATCCTCCCAAATAGATGTAATAAACCTCGAACTCAGTATAAAAGACACCACGACCACTAGATCGGCTTTCAAAAAGGATTTGGCATATGATGAAAGCTCGAGATGGTGGAATAGGTGCTATCCATTCGTAACGATATGGGTTAGATTGACGAGGCGGATAGGCGGTTTTATCGAAAGAAGGATCAAGATGCATCGCGCTCATGTCTCAACATCCCTCGTACGTAATCATCACCCACCGCTTACTCGCCAAACAACAAAGCCATATTAGCTTTGTCCCCGGGCGACATCCGACACTAAGATTGAAACATATCGTATGTAATGGTGTTTGGAAAAAGAAGGCTGCTTGATCGAGGTAAAAGATGAAAATGTCAAACCAGGTGGAATCGGTGGAGGTGCACTACGTCTAACTATCGAGTCTATCGAACCCTCCTCCGAGACCTCCTCGGATCAGGGCCTATCAGTGACTCATCTCGCCATAGTTAACTTATCGTTAGATAGGAAAGGAACTCCGATCTACGACATAAATCAAATAAAGCCGAGAAAGTACATGTGACTCGCCTGGCAAGAATAACAATAAACTCGAAACCCTCTCATACATGATCTTCCCCACATCCACCTTAACATCATGAATCATCGCCCAAGTAATGCATAAATCTTCTTTACCAAAGGCGGTGTGTTTGGTAAGTGGGATAGAGTATGGCTCAAAAATCTTTTGATTGCCTCGGATCTCTAAAACATTTCCCATAATT
Source organism: Gentiana macrophylla (assembly GCA_026214975.1). Lineage (NCBI taxonomy): Eukaryota > Viridiplantae > Streptophyta > Magnoliopsida > Gentianales > Gentianaceae > Gentiana > Gentiana macrophylla. The sequence goes on from CM047808.1 coordinate 29,312,911, forward strand.
AAATCATTTGTCCACCCACTCTGTTGAGCATCAAACTCCTCTCGAGCTCTCAGAGGCAATCAGCTCATCACATAGCGGGATCATCTAATCTATAAACAACTCTGTAATCCTCTTCATCTGGAAAAACTTCTACCCTAAAACAAAGCATTAATAAGTTCGGACTAAAAGAAACATGTCTAGACCTAAGGGAATAGACTTATCATACTACCTCGGTGGGTGTCAAAGTAGATGTAATCGCATAAAACTACGCCACTAAGGTAGTATTGATCTCTCCTGTCCTCCGAGCCTGCAAAATCCAACCATTGGCGCCTCGCAAAAATACGCCTAACCTCTCTCCTAAGTCATCAAAATCTAAGCCTCTTCCAACACAACTCCACATTTACTATAGATATTCTTATAAGCATTCTTAGCTTGAGGTGAAGGCAGAGTGTGACAAAACTAATGATTCTTCTTCCGGTGTTAACTCTTTTAATTCTACTACCGGTACTTTATTGGAATATTAGGCTTTCGTTTCTTAGAGATTTTTAGACTAGATGAGGCCATTCTACGAATTTTGGAATAATAAAACACACAAAAAAAAAAAAACACAAACACAAACACAAACAAAAACAACACAAATAAAATGTCACAACACACTTAAAAATCAAAATAGTTGAAAATAAATCTAAAAATTATAAAAATCATGAAATTGATAACTAGAGTAAACAAATTATACCTTATAGTGAACAAAGCGGTGAAAAGTGGCCGGAAAAGTCGTATAAGCCACCGGGATGAAATGGAGCTTGTGTTCGATCTTTTCAAATTTTTCACTTTTGGTGAAGAGAGGAGAGTAAAAGAGGAAGAATGTATGTAATGGTATAGTGTAATTTGTATTTTAAAGAGAAAAAAAATTTTTGGGGTGGAGGTGGTGGCAAAGCGGTCTTTGTTTGAAAAGAGGAGAAATGAAGAAGAAAGAAAAGATCCTGTCTTTTAGGTTAAATCGATCCCGGATCGGTCCGGTGTAAGGGCGGATCGGTCCGTGTGAAATTTTTATGATTTTTGAAAATTTTTTTCTTTTTTTTTTTCCTTTTAAAACTTATAAAACTCAATAAAAACTTTATAATAAAATTTATAAATTTTATAACAATTTCACAAAATTTATAAAATCTTTATAAAACTTATTTAAAAGTTTGTAAAAATTCAATAAATTTATATTAATTTTTATAAAATATCTAAAAACTTAAAACTTTTATAAAACTTTTATAAAACTCCTTAATTTTATAAAGATCCAATTTTATAAAATTTTCAAAGTTATAAAAAAATTTATAAAACTAAAAACAATAAAAGACTTGAACTTACTGGGTTTCTAATTCTTCAATTTCTATAAACTCCAGATTTCTAACATACCGTTCAAGCAAACTATATCCTAGAAATGTAGCGTTTGAATTAAGTCTTGAAGTCCATCGGGATTTTCGGTTAACCACTGTCGTAATCGCTCCTTCTTAATTACATTCAAACACTCACTGAGATTGAGTTATATTTTTCCCACATTGCCCATTGTGTTCAATCTTTCCACAGATTCGCACTTCCTTAAAAACTTAGCCCTTCTCTTTATCGAGCTTCTCGACGTGTACCATTACAAACTTCTTTCAATTTTTTCTCTCTCAACAATTGCTTGTTCTTTTCAAAAACTAAAAGACACATAGTAAAGCGATATCTCTATTAAAACCAAACTTCAAAAGCAAAACAAAACTCTAATCTATCTAAAAAAGACATCCAGGTTCTTTTACGTCACATCGGTAAAAGACGAAACTAGTTTAGACATATAAAAGTAAAGATAAAACCACGGTAATTTGATACTTTCGACTTTTGAGCCTTTGCTTTTTATTCTTTTCGAGGGTCGATCAACAACATCACTTCATTTATGAGAGAGACTTTTCACCTTCCGAAATAGCTTCACCCTGTGACTATTGGCTATAAAAGTTGTATTCCCGTGAGTTAGTTCAACGACTCAGGATTTATAAACTCGTGTTACTTTAAATGGTCCCTGCCCATCTTGATTTAAGCTTTCTGGAAACAACTTTAAGCGTGAATTGTACAATAACACTCGATCACCTACATGGAACTCACGACTATATATTCTCTTATCATGGAAGGATTTCGTATGCGTTCCTTGTAGATTCGAGCATTTTCATATGAATCAAGGTGAAATTCTTCTAATTGCATTAATCGAAGTAGTCTATGATCACTGGCTTGACCTTAGGATCGAAATTTAAAAATCTAATAGCCCAGAATGCTCGGTGTTCTAACTCTACTCGGAGATGACAAGATTTACCAAAGACTAATTTGTAGGAGAACGACCAATTGGAGTTTTAAAAGGCATTACAGTATGCCCATGCGCATCATCTAGTATAAGCGCTTTCTTTTCACGGTTTGAATCACTTGCTTTTTCTATGATTCTTTTAATCTCTCTATTCGACACCTCTGCACGACCCTTTGGTTTTGCGGATGATAAAGCGTTCCTAACTTATGCGTTACACCATATTTTTCAATTAACTTAGTAAATGGTCGATTGCAAAAGTGTGACCTCTATCACTAATGATCGCCTCGGAATGCCATATCTAGTGAATATGTTCTTTTTAAGGAATCGTATGACAACCTTGGTATCATTAGTGGGAAGAGCTTGAAATTTCTACCCATTTCAAACATAATCTACCATTACAAGAATAAATCTTTTTCCAAGCGATATAGGAAAGGTCCATGAAATCTATACCCCAAACATCAAATAACTCACATTCTAAAATAGGTTGCATAGGCATTTCATGTTTTTTCGATATATTTCCCCATTTTTGACATGATTACAAGATTTAACATATGTATACGCATCTTTATAAAGTGTAGGCCAATAAAAACCACATTGCAAGACTTTAAAAGCGCTTTCCAACCTCCATGATGACCTCCTCGCCTCACGATCATGACAAAGCGATAAAACACTTAAAATTTCATTATCAGGCACACATTTTCCGATTATTCCATCCGAACATTTACGGAAAAGATACAGTTCCTCCCGATAATAAAATTTTTAAGTCATAAAAGAACTTCTTTTACATGTTGCCAAGTCCAATGAGACGGAATGTAATCACCGAGTTAAGTAGTTAATGATATCTCCAAACCAAGGTGAATTTTCCTTAGAAGGAATTCTTCTCCTTAATATTTGCATGGTTGAAGGCATATCGATTCTAAGCGATTTGTTCATCGGAAATGAATCCTTAATTTCATTTCCTATTTCTTCCTCGATTTCCATTCTACTTAGATGATCCTGCTCTTACATTCTCACTTCTTTTTTATCTTTAATCTCAATATCAAATTCTTGAAGTAGGAGAATCCATCTAAGAAGGCGTGGTTTCAGATCTTTCTTACTCATTAAATATTTCAATCTTTGAATGAGTCAGTGATAAACTATTACCTTAGAGCCAACAATATACTGATCTAAACTTATCTAAGGCAAAAATCACAGCCAGCAGCTTCTTTTCTGTGAGTTGCATAGTTTAGTTGAGTGCATTTAACGTATGAGATGCATAGAAAATAGCTTTGAGAATTCTATTATACCTTTGACCTGGCAGCTCCTACAGGCTAAATCATTGCATCACATAATCTCAAAAGGTAAATCCGGTTTGGTGCCACCAACATCAAGTGCAGAATCAACTTCGCTTTGGTCTTAAATGCTTCCATACATTTACTATCAAAAGTAAAAGATACTTCTTTTTCAAGCAAATGACTTAGAGGTTTTGCTATCTTTGAAAAATCTGCAATAAATCTCTATAAAATCCTCGCATGTCCAAGAAATCCTCTTAACGTTCTTAGATTAATCGGTGGAGGCAATTTCTCGATTACCTGACTTTAGCTTTATCAACTTCAATTTCTACTTCGTAGATTCTATGACCTAGTACAATTCATTCGATACCATCAAATGACATTTTTCCGATTAAGCACTAAATTGGTATCTCATAGCGTTGTAATACTGGATTCAAGTGTAACAAACAGCCATTAAAGTCTCCGTAAACACTAAAAGTAAATCATAAAAATTTCTAAGAATTTCTCAACCATATCTTGAAAATATAGACATCATACATCTTTGAAGCGTGGCAGGAGCATTACATAAACCAAGCGGCATTCTTTTATACGCAAAAGTTCCATAAGGACAAGTGAAAGTAGTCTTTCATCTCCTACTCTTGCAATGAATATCTGTAAATAACTTTGAATAACCATCTAAGAAGCAAGTAATACTTATGTCCACTTAAACGCCTCCAACATTTGTACTATGAATGGAAGTGGATGATGATCTTTCTTAGTATGATCATTTAGTTTTCTAAAATCAATACCTACATTCGATATCACTGTAATTTCACTTGTTGGGATCATTTCATTCTTATCATTCTCTTTCCTTTGTGAAACCTCCTTTCTTTGGTACAACTTGAGTTGGACTTACCCATTCACTATCCGATATAGGAAAGATTATTCCCATTTCTAATAGCTTAATAACCTCTTTCTTAACGATTAAGCTGTAAATTCGGGTTGGCGGCGTTGCGGTTGAATACAAGGTTTAGCATCTTCTTTTAGAATTATCTTATGAACACATATCTCGGGATAATACCTCGAATATCAGTAGAATGCCCATCCAAAAGCTTTCTTATGCTTTTTCAACATTCCTAGTAATTGATCTTCTTGTTGCTTCGTTAAAGTTGATGAAATAATAAGCGGTAAAAGGTTATCATTTTCAAGAAAAGCATATT